>VSMD01026088.1:0-11893 GCA_008750895.1 Mirza zaza
CCCCCTCTCAGCGCCCGCCCCGCCCCCGCCTTCAACCCCGCCCCTCCTCCCAGCGCCCCGCCCCGTGCTGAGCCTTTTGAGGATGCCTGGCGCTGCATTCTGGGGAGAACATCTGGATCTTGGAAAAGGCTGGGCTAGAAGCAGTTTCTTTTCTGTGTAGAAAGCTCCTCTTTCTCCAATATCGTTGGGGCTCTTGGGTTTACGGTTTCAGTGCATGTCAGAAAGCGCCCCAGACATTTGAGTTCATGTATTTCAATCACCTTCTCTTCCAGTGTTTGGAGCTGTGCCTGGTCAACAGTGATGACCAACAGCAGCCCCTGACATTTCCTGGACTCTTACTATATGCCAGGCAGCATACTCGTATCCCTACCATTTGGGAAACTCAAAACATGAAACACAGTTCTGGAATAGCACAGCATAGTACACACAGAGGTACTCAATGTAGAGATACACATTCTGTTTAAAATATTTTATTAAAAACATAAAAAAAAAATCGAAGTCTCATTCTACCTATCCAAAGTCCAGAGACAGATACACTTCAGAGATTAACTTGTGTGGTTGCAGTCCACATTTTCCTGTTTTACCATAGCTGTTAGGCATCCGTGCAATGTTTCTAATGTTTACAAGTTATTTTTAAAAGAATTATTCCACAACTGCTTTTTTCTTACTTAGTATAATGTGTTTGAGATCTATCCTGATTGATACATGTGGTTCTAACTCATTCAATTTAATAGCTAATCATTCTCAAAGAAGGTGATGATAAGGAAAAAATAAAATATTAGCTAGATGGTGTGCTATTACTGCACCACCATTTGTTGACCCATTCCCACATCCATGAACATTTAGGGTTGCTATTTCCCTCCTTCCCTTTCTAATTTTTAAAAATATTTTTCATTAAAAACAATACTGCAGGAAAATGACTTCCATAATGGCAGCATGAGGAGCTCCACAGAATCTCTTCCTAGTAAAAACCCATATTTGGTAAAAATTACTTATAGAACCCCAGCCATTTATGTCTCTGACAATTATTCCAAAGACATAAAGTTAATGAAGACATTTTCTTCAAGAAAAATCTACTAAACCTTGGTAGAAACAGCAAAAGTCTATGTCCTTTTAGCAATAACCAGTCTCTCTCCCAGTCCCCAGCTCAGTGTGACAGAAGATCAGTTCTAGATAGGTGTGGCCAAGGACACTTTTTTTGGCTCCCAGTTGAAGACCAGTATCTCCTTGAGAAGGAAAGGCTGGAAGCATTTCTCATACCTTCCCCCCAAAACTCCATGCTGCAGAAACTCCATTCTAGGCAAGATAGACTGAGAGATCCAGGGATATCCTCCTCCATCTATCCCCTTCTTGGAGGACAGAAACATTACCCCTGGACAGCAGGCTGAGAACACTGGGCCGAGTTTACACCCCACCTTGCACATGGCATAGATACAGGACAGAGGGTAGAGGAAAGAGGTTAGTCACAAAGACTAGAGACTGATGCCCCAAACAATCGAGATTTGGTGGTAAGCAATTAAAAGGAGGCCTATAGCTCCAACAGAAAAATAAGCTACACCATAGGCCAGCTAGAGGTCTACAAGGGGCAATCAGGGAAAGAGACAGCTAAGGAGAGCCTTCCTGTGACCAGAACAAATCTCAAAGACTGGCTTCAAAGACTGTTCCTGAGAAGCTCAAATTGAATTGGATCAGTTTGTGAACCAATTTATTCACCAGGCATGGATGAAAACAATAGAGCAATTAGGTGGTAGTTATTGGAGATTAAGAACTGAGTGTAATACCTGCAGAGTCAGGCAGCTTAATAAAGAACAAGAAAAAGACAAAGAGAACCCCTGCTAAAACCAATGTTATCCTACTGTGACTATGTGCACACTGGAATCTGTGTCCTCAGAGACCTAATGTCAGAGACGTTACACTTCAGGGGGAATTAGGCCAGCCCAGTCAGTAAACAAATAAAAGTACAAACAGGAAGAATCCCAGGGGGAAGGGGAAAAATCATTAACTAGAATTGCTATATTATCTAAAATGTATAATTTATAAGACAAAATTAGAAGTCAGACAAAGAAACAGGAAAGTGTGATTCACACCTAGTCAATAAAGCAGGCAAGTGAACCTGCCAGTGAGAAAGCCCAGGTGTCAAACATAGCAAAGACTATAAAGCAACTTAATTAAAAATATGCCCAAAGAACTAAATAAAAGTGTGGTAAAGGAAGCAAAGGAAGATACAATTACAATGTCTCATCAAATAGAGAGTATCAATAAAGAGATAGAAATTATAAAAAAAAAACACATGAAATTTTGGAGTTGAAAAGTAGAATAAATAACTGAACTTTTAAAAATTAGTAGAGGGATCAATAGTAGATGTAAACTAGAAGAGGTAAGAATAAAAAAACTTGAAGATAGCTTGATAGACATTATGCAATCTAAAAAAGAGAGAGTAAAAAGGATGAAGAATAATGAAGAGGACATCAGAAAAATGTGGGACACCATTAAACACAGTATACATGTAATCAGAGTACCACAGAAGATGACAGAGAGAAAGAAAAACTTGCAAGCTGCATGAGTAAAATAGTTTATTCAATAAAGGGAACCACAATAAGATTAGCAGCTGACTTGTAATCAGAGGTATCAATGGCGGTCTTTGCCTGTGCTTCCTAGAATCTCCGGGGTACCAAGAATCAGTGCCACACCAAGGCCTGGAACTTCAAACAGGCAAGAGACTGGGTGAGGCCAACAGTGGCGGGCTTTCTCAGTAGGACACTGCATGGCCCCTCATGATGTAACAAGGGTGCAGCCAGCTTGGGACCATCTTGGATGCCAACAATAGGACTGCCTGGGGGGGGGGGATAATTGGCCAGAAGAGGCACTGAACTTGCAGATGCCCAGGAGTGGGAGGGGTATATTAAGCTAAGGCCTCTGCATATTGATGGCCCCGGCCCTGTTAGATCACCTGGGTGGGAGGGTGAGGTGGGGTGGTGGTGAAGCGTGGAGCACATGGTACAGAGAGACAAGGTATTTGAACCCCTGCCCACCCTGCCTGGAAACCTTCCAGTTCTGAAACTGGGTGGGGAAAGGGGAGCTAATCAGCTATAGTATGGAGTTCTATAAATTGTGTCCTTATTGGGTTGTAAACTGTAGGGACCAAAAGGACTCTTCTTAAGACTAAATATGAGAATAGGACCATTTCTTATGAAAGAGTAACCTGAAAAGTGATGGACCCTGCCTGGAATTTCATCCAGAGTCAGAAAGGTAGTGCAGAGAGTGTGTTGTAGTATGTGGGGCTGGGAATAGAACCACTTTTGCCTTGCACCCCCTTAAATCTCATTGCTGTTAATCTGTGACACAGATAGGATTCTGTGGCTTCCAATTTTATCCTCACTACCACATAGTGACATTTCTGCTGTCATACCTCCGTTTTAGCGGAAGACAACAGAGACTTTGCAGGTTTAAATGTCTTGCTCTCTAAATCACAGTAAGGAGTTGAGCACCGACAAATCCAGATGACCCTGACCACTCACCATTGCCCCCCTTCCTTTCTGGTGGCATAGCAAAAGGCTGGCTCAGCAGGCTTGAGGGAGCTCAAGGGGAGAACAGCTTGGCACCAGGGGTCTCTGGAGTTTCCTGTTCTAACCAAGCTGCTTCCTCACCCAGGGAGCTGTCCCTGCTACTTATCCACCTAGCCAGCCCTGACCCCCTGTCTATAAATATGTGTGACACTGTGAGGGTGGTCCCTCTCCTCAACCTCTCCTTGGTACATGCAATCCCAATGGGGCACACTTCCATAACACGTCAGGATATCATGGTTGTCCTGCTCTTCTCTGCCATAATTCACTCGTCCTCCAACCCAATTGTAAATTTATCCTCCAGCCCATATGTGTCTGTTTCTCTTTGAAGAAGAGTGGTAGGCAGGAGATTCACAGCCTGGATTGCCATTTGGAAAAATCCATGCCTGGTCCACGATGCCACAGATCATGTGATATTGCCTGCACACCTTGCCTCAGGCACTGATACAAAAAGAGTTAAGGGGGCCTAGAGCCTTCAAAATAGATGGAGAAGTAAGAGAGTTACAAAAGTGTGTGGAACAAAATCTTCATGTCATGCTTGGACAGGAAATGGGCTCTGATTTCAGACTTTCCAAAAAGCTTTAAAAGAAAAAGAGATATTTTATATGGCCAGGAAAATCAATTATAGGTCATGTATTGCCCAGGTTTCTGGCTAATTGTGCTCAAACCCTATTTGGCCCTAGATCCCATTGCATCTCTTAGGTCAGGATGAGTCCCAGTGATTTTACATTTATTCCCCTAGAAATGGGTGAGTACCTGCCCATCCAGGATCATGGACAATGCACAGCAGAGCAGGATGTGTATTGTCACAAATCCTTCCTTTTACACATGAGGAAACTGAGACACATGATGTATTTTGATCAATTTCTGTTTGAGTCTCCTACTTGGACGATCTTATTGGGGAAACAAAATGGAAGACAAGGACCTGGAAGTTTATGAAGCTCAAGTTCAAGGCCTGATTTTATTGGCTTTATTCTCTGACTATCACTTGGCCTGTTCTCTAGAGATGCAATTTTCCAGTGGGCTACAAAAAAGTGTACTTTTCTGCATGCTTTCACTACCATTCTTTCTTTCACCAGGCAAGAAGGACCAAAGCCTCCTCAAACACATTAAAAACCCAACCATTTCTTCCAGACACATTTTCTCTTGGCTCTCCCAGCCAGCTTAGGCTGACTCCAGCCAAATATTCTACCCCCATCCTTTTCTCTGTTTCTCATTCTCACAGTGCATTGGCTTTTCTCTGAATCCCAAGAAACTGGAAGGATATGTACCATGGCTCATGGCATATTGTGTGCTTTAGGCTTCTGAAATTACATAGGTCTAACCAGTTTGCTATGGTTTGAGTGTTTGTCCCCTTTATAGGGTATTTTGAAAGTTGGCTCCCAATGTTGCTGTGTTGAAAGGTGTGGCCTAATGAAAGGTGACTTGGTCAGGAGGGTCAAGGCCTCACAAAGGGATTAATGTCATTACTGTGGTACTAGCTTAGTTATTAAGGAAATGGACTGTTATAGAGTGACCCCAGCACCTCATGCTTTCTCTATTTGGTAGGTGTTTTCTTGCCCTTCTTTTTTTCTACCATATTATGACATAGTACAAAAGCCCTTGCAAGAAGCTCCAACCATGCTATTGGACTTTCCAGACTCCAGAACCCTGAGCAAATAAACTTGTCTGTTTAATTTATCCAGTCTCAGATATTGGGTTATAGCAACAGAAAACAGACTAAGACACCGCTTTAGGAAAAACAGAGATCCTTTTGTAAGGATTAGCCTAGTTTCCTAGGGTTTTTTTTTTTTTTTTTCATTTTTCTGCATTGGCATTGTGTCAAAGCTCCATGGAATATCACTGTTACCTGGCCTTTTCTTGTATGGGCATTGTCTCCTCTCAACGGCCAAACACAGAGAGGTTGAGCAGGTATGTGACATTTCTGATTCCCTGCTATAAAGTACTCTCCCAGGACCCACCAAAAGCTTGCAATCTAGTTATAAGAAAAGATCACACCTACCACATAGTTAAATCCAATGTGAAACAGAGAATCAATATCTGATGGAAGATTTAAGGTAAAGAGTACTTTTAAGGATGGAAAGTATTTCTATATTTGTCCCCCAAACCTGCTTCCCAGGTTGGTTGAGGACACACTCTACTTGGCCCTGGATCTAAGGCCAAAATAGTGGTTCCTTATGCCATCCATAGAAACTGCTTCAACCACACTTGATTTCTCTGTCAATAGGGAACAATACCTGCCCTGCTAGCTTCTCAGAGAACCACTCTGAGACCTGAAGAATATAAAGTAAGCACAGTGGGAGCAAATGAGACAGCCCTTAGGGTACACCTCTGCTCCCATGGCCCACTTTCAAATCCTATTGACTATTTTGCTCCACTTTGATTTGAACTATCAACAGGCGTAAAGCATACACATCTAACAATGGAATCAGGATGGAGGCACACTACTGCTGTAACTTTTGTGATGTGCTTCATGGTTTATAAATCCACTTAAAGGCCACTATTTCCTTAGAATCTCACAAGAACTTTCTTTACTGAAGGAATCATTATCCTCTTTTCATCGCCTGGATGAAAATGTAAATTGTTCAGCATATAAATGATTTTCCCAAGGCTTATTTGGAGAAGAAAGCAGAACTCAGATTTGGATATAGTTTCCCCTGAGTTTTATTCCTCTGATCTTTTCTGAGGGTCACTTTCATTTTTTCTATGCTCATTTGGGAAGTGACCAGTGTCTTCAGAACACATGCCCATTCTTTTTACTTCCTTCCCCCTGCCCCTCCCTGCCACCTCATGCCCGAGGAACAGCGCAGAGGCGGTGTTTGACTGGGGAGACCGTGATGCCCATTCTACATTTCAGGCTCAACTTCTCATTTTCTGGGGGCCTGAAGGTAAATTTTTGCATAAGAGAAGTGAAGAAAATGAACAGCTCAGACTTGGCCAACTGTTCTCCAAGGCATGCCCGCTTTCCTGAAAGACAAAATCAAAACATGAGTTGTCCTCCCAGGTGGCACTGGTGCCCAGCAGGGATTGGGATGCTCAGCCACAACCTGTAAATGCTGAGCTCAGGAAGGGCTTTATGGGCAGCAGCGTAAGTCTGACCACCACTTGATTTCATCCAAACACAGAAAGCAGAAGTCCTGAATCACAAAGTCAGATGCCATCAGAGGTCAGGCAGGTGAGGTTGCGGGATGAAGGTGCAAGATGTTCGATCATAGAACTGGAAGGCTGGGCTGACCTACAGAGTGGGTGTCTAGCCTAAGGGTGTTAAAAACTTAACAAACAACAAATGCAGACAACGAAACAATAATAAATCTCTGTGTTAATGTTTTCCCATCCTTAAAAGGAAACCGTCCAAATTATAATTAACTATCAGAGGAAGGTTTCTAAAGTACAAGTTACCTTTCCCTTATGCCACATTCTCCTCAATTATGGAGACCTCGCTGGCATGGATGGCCTCTATACTGGAACCACTTCTGCCTCCCTCCTTGGTAGTGCTTGTGATACACGGTCCTGCCCACACACAAACCTTTGCTTCTAAAGTGGGGCCCGAGGCTGGGTCCTGCTCTCCACAGCTCACACTTGTCACTGCCCTGGTCCCATGCCACTGTTATGTGTGGGTGAACTGGAGCCAGAAGGACAGAGGTCCAATTCTACTCCTCCCACATGGTAGCCATGTGATTGGGGTAAATTAGGCAACCTCTCTCGGCATTAGTGAAAATGTATATGTGTTTATGATGAGAATTTTATTGTATATGTTGTGAAGGATACAAAATGAATCCAGAAGGGTCAAATAATTTAACAATCTATACACAAAACAAAGTATTTTAAAAACATCACCTGGATAATAGTAAACATTGCAGCTGTATAGTAGCTTATCGTTAACTTCATTTGGTGAATTTTCAAAAAATAGAATAATATAATTTAAAGGATGACCTTTGGCTAAGTGTGGTGGCTCACCCCTATAATCCCAGCACTTTGGGAGGCTGAGGTCAGAGGATCACTTCAGGCTGGGGTTCAAGGCTAGCCTGAGCAACATAGCTAGACCTTGTCTCTACACAAAGTAGAATAAATTTGCTGGACATGTAGTGCACATCTGCAGTCTCAGCTGTTTGAGAGGCTGAAGGTGGTCCTGAGCCACTTGTCACATACATTAAATACCCTCTCTCCTGTGTTACCTGGCTGGGCAAGGATCCCAGTGAGATAGCAGGTATGAATTTGCTTTTAGAAGAATGAAAACCAGGACTATTAGATTTCAAATCTTTGGCCTGGGGATACTTGGACCCTGTCTGTGGATGGTCAGTAAATATTTCTCAAACTAAGGAATAAGGAAATTATTTGAAAAAATCCATGCAACACATTGCCTCAACACCTGTAATACACTAAAAATTTTGCTATTGATCTTACAATGTTATGAGTTAAAAATACACTTTTGAAATTGGCTAGCTTAAAAACTGGAGAAAAAGCATTTTCACTGCCTCATGTTTGCTACCTTTCAGGTTGTCTACCATACAAATATATGAACTAGATTTTAAAGTTAAAACAAAAAGTCAAAAGGATGTCTTCAGGCAGTGCTTACAGAGCAGAACCCAATCCAGTTAAGCCAGTGGTCAGAGTCTGACTGATATGCACAGGGTGGATAAATAACCCTGTTTCCCAGCCCCTCCCTCTCTCCTTATTATAGATCAGCTCTGTTTCTATGTGAATGGGCATCCCTTAAAAGAACTTGGGACATTTGAAAACTCAGTAAAGATGGCAGATGTTCCCCTCTTTGAGAGGGAGAGGTGGGGTCAGGGTGTCTGTCCCCGTGATCTGGAGGACATTACAAGGGAAGCCGACATCTCCCGCAGAGGCAGGGAGGGCACAGGAAAGAAGGTCAGGCTGAGCACTGCCCAGCCAGGGGGTCCCGGTGCACCAACCAACAGGGAGATGGAGTAGCGTTGGGCAGGGCCATCTGGACACATTCCAGCTAAAGCAGGGGACTGCAGGGAGAAGAGCAGGGGAGGCTGGGAGAGGGATTTTGGACTCCCGCACGCCTGTTTATTGCAACTCACCTATTGAGAAAGGCAGAAAGGAATCCCTTTTCTTAAACTGTCCATTCTCCAGAAAATGCTCGGGATTGAACGTGTCCGGGGTGGCCCACTCTGGGGGGTCCCTGTGCAGCGCAGTCAAGTTGGTCATGATCATAGTCCCCTAGAGAAGGCAGCAAAGACTCAGTCAGGGCTTGACCCAACCAGCACACCCACACAGAGGCTGGGTGGTCCTCAGGCTTCCATGGAAGGTCCTGAGCCACCTTCCCATCCCTCCCACAGTCCGCTGAGTCTGCCTCTCCCAGTACCGTCATCTTTGCATGGAACACCTTATAAATTGCACTGGATTTTCCTGCTGGAAATTTTACCACAAAAGTTTGGCTACATTTGAGTGAAGAATGGATCTTTCCTACTGGGACAGGCCGGTGTAGGTTTTGGGAGTGGTCATGTATGCATGGATGGGAGAACAATGCAAGAGCTGCTCCGTCCACATTCTACCATGAACTGGTCATGAGTGGTAACTGTGGCAGCTCCACACAGGTAAAGGATGTGTCCTTCACCTGTGTTTCTCCTATTCTCTTCCCTCCAACATCTGTACCTTGCCCCCACTCCCCATAGCAGGTCCAATATCAGCATCAGGCAGCCCAGTGGTGGGAGCCCTCTCCAGCCAGGTACATACTAGCAAAGCCAGGAAACCCCAGAGTGAGCCTTTCCCTCACTCTGCATTCATCCAACCCATCAGTGAGATTGGTCCATTTTACTTTTCAGTTTTTCTTGATTCCGTCACCTGCATTTCATGCCCATCACCACCGCCTTAGTCTAGGCTGCCACTTCCCTGTAATAGCCCCTAGCTGTGCCCACATCCTCTTGTCCCTTTCAATCTGCTCCACGCCCTGAAAGCAGAGTGAGCCTCGAGCATGATCTAGTGACATCACCCATAGGCTCAGCCCTCACACTCGAGACCCTTCAGCACCTTCCCATCACTCTCAGGGTGAAGCCCCCTCGCCTGGCCCTGTCTGGGCCACTTTCTGCCCCTGCCTATGCTCGGTCTATGGTGGCCTCCTGTCAGCTTCTCAAACACATCACATGCTCTCTGATTTCAATGTCCTTTAAATGCTATTTGCCTCGCCAGGAAGGTTCTTCCTCCCTACTTGGTCTTTAACCTAAATAACTTTTAATCATCGTTTAATCCTCAGCTCAAATCTCACTTTCTTCTGGAAGCCTTCCCTGAGCACTCCTGCCAGTGTGGACCTGTTTAGAACCCAGTGAGTTCTTTCCTGTGGGCAGTTAGCATGGTTGTAAGGATGTAGTTGCATGATTATTTTGCTCAGGGTTCTTACTCCAGATCTGAGCATTTCAGGTACCTAATGAATATTTGTTCAATTAATAAAGAATAATAACTGCCATTTTGAGCTCTTTCTGTACCAAGCACTGGGTTAAATGCTCTACATGCATGACCTCATTTTAACTTTGGATCCCATGAGGTAGGTTTAAACACATTTTGCAGACTAAGAGATTGAAACTCTGAGAGGTTAAATGTCATCCCCAGAGTCCCACAGTGGAGAGGGTGGAGCTATGACTTGAGCTAGGTCAATTCGATGTCAAATTCATGTAACATACAGTTAATTAGATTTCTCTGTTCCTAGGAGGGTTGGTAAATCTGGCGTTAAAAATCAGTGTAGAAGTCTGTTGAACTGGGCTGGTTCCCTGGAGTTAAATGAATTACTAGAAAAATGTAAACAGCACCTGGGGGATTTAGAACTCAGCCTTTATCCAAAAGACGGTAAATCAATAAGGAAATAGTAAAGGGAGAGTTAGCAAGGAGAATCCAATGGGAAAGCTCTTCTGGTTCTACCTCTTGAGATCTTCCCTGAGTATGACATACTTGGAGGGACGTGGACAGACTGGAGTAGAGCCACAGAGGCTTGGCCAAGGTGGTGAGGAAGCAAGAGCAGGAACTGTAAGGGTGCAGTGTGGGAAGAGGACACCAGGGGGCGAAAGAGAGCTGTCTGCAGGGATCATAAGAGTGACAGGTGCAGCGAGATCATAGTCCCTCTGTGAGGACAGGGCATTTCACAGGGACCAATAGAGAACATTGCAGGGAGATGCCTTTACTTTCAAAGAAAAGCAACTCCATGGAGGAAGCATGGGGTAGTACAAAAGATCAGACTAGATCCCTAAATCTCACCATTTTGTTGATAAGAGATCTCATGCAAACTTTATTTACCTGGGCTTTGACTTCCCAATCCACAAAGCAGAAATAACAGAGTTATTCTGAGAACTGAGTAAGACATTTTGAAAGATGCTAGATCCAGGACACAGAATCAAATGTTCACTCCTTTCTCTCCTTTCTAATACTTAATTCTGCACACACCTGGATTGGCTTCCTCGTGAGATACGAAAGCTAGAAATATACCTGTGGGGCCAGTATGTTAGAAACACCAGCATGAATGTGATCTTGGCCCAGCTAGTGTCAAATATCCTTTCACATTTTCACATTCTATAACCTCAGGACTGTGAAGCAGAAAATTTTCCAAGTCTGGCCAGGTCTCTAGTCCTGTGAGATGCTCTACCAAGGCAAAGGAAAAGGATCTGTGGCAGTGTCTGACCTAGAACTGCTGCCTGCTGTGCCCACAGACACTCACAACTCAGTTAGCATAGTGAAAATTCTGAGATCCCCACAGCAAAGGAAAGCCAGTCTTTGCCTAAACACGTTTGGCCTGGAATCCTCCCTTCTCCACTCCCCAGAACACCACTTAATATCTAGTTAAACTAACATTTTAAAGGCCACACATGGAGGAAAATCTAGTATTATACCAACTATAACACAGTTTTCTCCCCATTCACAGGACTCCTCAGGACAAGAACACATTTCACTTCTTAAGTTCATATTTCCAGCATCTCATAGAGTGGCTTGGAGAACTGAGGCTGGGAGTGCCATCTTACCTTGGGCAGGTGGTACCCAGCCAAGGTGGTATCGACTGTCACTTCCCGGGGCACGTTCAGGGGGACGATGTTGCCCATCCTCTGCACCTCGTGAATGACGGCATTGGTGTAGGGCATGGACTCCCGGGCGGCCACACTGGGCTGCTGCTCCTGGCCGATCACTCTGTCAATCTCAGCGTGTACTTTTTCTGGAAAAGAAGTTCCATTATTTTTAAAACTTTCATGCTTTCATCTAGAGGTGTAGGAGCAGTCTCTAAGATCTCATTTGCTGTATTTCTTTCTCTTTTTTTTTTATTTTTTTTTTGAGACAGAGTCTCACTCTGTTGCCTGGGTAGAGTGTTGTGGCATCAGCCTAGC
>VSMD01026089.1:0-11104 GCA_008750895.1 Mirza zaza
CCGGCTGATTTTTTCTATATATATTAGTTGGCCAATTAATTTCTTTCTATTTTTAGTAGAGACGGGGTCTCACTCTTGCTCAGGCTGGTTTCGAACTCCTGACCTCAAGTGATCCTCCCTCCTCGGCCTCCCAGAGTGCCGGGACAACAGGTGTGAGCCTCCGCGCCCGGCCTAGTGACTCCCTTTTGAAGACCCTGTTGGAGCTCAGCAAGATGACCTACACCAACTCTGGGTGTCCTCACCATGTGCCCTGGGCTTGGGGTCCACTGTGACCCCACAGTCTGCCCTCGGGCGTGGCCTGCCCACGAGGGCTCTTAGATTCTCAGAAGGCTGTGTAGCGCGAGTTTAGAAACCCCGCCCTGGGACCTGGGTCCGGTTCTATATTATCTGTTCCTTCCGGGCCCTGCAAGTGCCTCAGTTTCCCTGTCTGTAATTTGGAGACAATATCAGGAGGGTTCTGGGGTAACACGACCACCCACTGCTGCTGTGGTCGCGTGTGGCTGTGTTACTGCCGATGGCAGCAGGTGCCCAGGGAAGCTGCCGTGACCGCCACCCCGGCCAATTTCCTCCCCTTGGCTACGCGCCAGGCTGCAGGGGCATTTTGCAGGCCGAGAAACTGAGGCGCGGAGGGAAGCCACCTGCCCAGGTGTGTCTATGGAGGGCGACTGGGTCTTGGGACACCCCCCCCCCCCACGCACATCAGGCCGCCGCCCTGGGGACGCAGGACTATTTTTACCTCGGTGGGCTCCAGGCTGCCCACGGCCGCATAGGGGTGTTCGCCATGGCAACCAGTGACGTCATCGCCCCTTCCCGCAGCGGATTGGAGGGGGCCGGAAGCTGCCAGGCGGCGGGATGACCCCGCTGGGAGGGCAGGCCTCAAGGCAGGGGGGGCAGTGGAAGGGCCGGGCGGGTCGTGGGGCGTCACCCCAGGCCTGACCCTTCCCGGTGGGAGGAGAATGACCCGCCATCCCGAGGTTTTCCCCGAGTGCTTGAATACTCCCAGGCACGGGCAGCTCACTACATTCAGTGCAAGCAGGCCTAGACCCGGGAACCATCACCGCCACTACGGCCACCACTGGGGGCTTCTGCCTCCCCCCATGGTTGTGAGGTCTTACCACACCCCCCCATCATGTGGCACGGAGCAGAGAGGGGTTTGAACCCAGGGGTGCCGAGCGGCACTCTGCCCCCATGCACCCCAGCCATGTCCTTCCAGAGCCCCGACGGTGCTGGGCTCCCCGTCCGGCTCCCCTGCGACCCCTGACGAGCGACTTGACCTCTCTGTGCCTCAGTTTCCTGGCTGCTTGGGAAATGGGCCAGTTAGGCAGGGTCCCGGGAAGCATGACCAACTGGCAGGCTCGGGGGCATGGCGTGGGGGCGGGGCGGGGCGGGGGAGGGGTGAGGGGACCAGGGCCGCGACCGTGCGGGGTGAACAAGCTCCGCCGGCTGGAACTTGTTCCCAAGTGGCTGCGGGCGCCGGACCCACGCGGAACTCTCGGCACCGCCCCCGGGCCGCCGCGCTCCCGCGCCATCTGCTTCCGCCCGCGCCCCCGCTCGCCGGCTGTTCCGCGGCTCCGAGCGGGGTGCGGGGCCGGCCCCCCGGGACCGCCCTTTAGAGGTGGCATTTATGGTGTCCCGTCCCCTAGACCTCAGCTCCACCTCGAGGAGCCCCCCGTTTGGAGAAGGCAGGGCAGGGGTACCCCCGTGCTGGAGGGGCGGATTAGGAGAGACCCCAAGGGAGAGAAGGGGTTGGGGCACCCAGGGAGCCGAGCTCAGGGGCTTCCCCGAGTGGGGTGACCCATCAGCCACTTCCCAGCCGGCACGTGGGAGACAGCCCGAGCCCGGCACCCAGCACAGGCAGAGGGCGGAGGTGGCACTAGGTCTCCTGGCCTCCAAGCCCCAGGGCAAGTCTGGTCCCTGGGGAGGGAACTGGGAGAGAAGTCAGCCTGGATCACATGGCACCAGCCGGAGGGCTTCCTGGAGGAGGAGGGGAAGCAGAAGGAAGGAAGCAGGGTGGCCTTGAAGGGTGAACCTCAAGGGAGCCTCCCAGTAGCAGCGGAGATAAAGTCCAGAGCCAGGGTGGCCACTTTCTCTGTCCCTGGACGCTCTGCCTGGGGCCTCTGGTGATTTGAAATTCTGCGGGGTGAGGTCCCAGCGAGAGATGAGGGTAACAGAACCCTGAGCGATGCGACCCTCGCGGCGGAGCTGAGCCCAACTTGGGAAGGTCCCCACGCAGCCGGGACCTCTGCGGCAGGCAGCCAGCGGCCAGCCTCGCCCGGCCACTCCTGGCCAGGCCGCCCACGGCTGCCGTGCGGCCTGGCCAGTCCCCTGCACTGCGTCCAGCTCTCCTACGCTGACTCTTTTTTTTTTTGGAGACAGAGTCTCACCCTGTTGCCCAGGCTAGAGTGCCGTGGCGTCAGCCTCGCTCACAGCAGCCTCAGACTCCTGGGCTCAAGCCATCCTCCTGCCTCAGCCTCCCGAGTAGCTGGGACTACAGGCATGCGCCACTGTGCCTGGCTAATTTTTTCTATATATATTAGTTGGCCAATTAATTTCTTTCAATTTATAGTAGAGACGGGGTCTCGCTCTTGCTCAGGCTGGTCTGGAACTCCTGACCTCGAGCGATCCTCCCGCCCTGGCCTCCCAGAGAGCTGGAATTACAGGCGTGGGCCACCACGCCCGGCCTAGAACATTGACTCTTAATGACTCCCCGCTTTGGGGAAAGCTGGCCGCCCTGCCCCCCGACCCCCGGCAGCCCTGGGCGGCTGCAGGTCCCGGGCCCGGCGGCGGGGCCTCCCTTCCGAGGAGCCCTGAGACCACACGACGTGCCAGGCCCAGAGCTCCCAGCGCCCGGGCACCGTCAGGCGCCAGACCAGACACCACCCCGGCTCTCTGCTTCCCCGCTGTCGCTCTCCCTCTCTGAGCCTCAGTTTGTCCCTCTGAAAAATGGGACCAATAATAAACACCGACCCCTCTGGCCGTTGGGAGAATGAAATGCGTGCACAGTGCTTAGCCTGCTCAGAGGAACGGCTGTTACATGCTACTGTTATCTTGTTAGTATTTTCGTTGTCCCGCTTGGAACTTTCTGGCATGCTCCTCCCTGGCTTCCTGCCCTTTTTGGCCATCCGTCCCTCACCGGCTTCAGAGCAGTCTTTCCAGATAGGGGCATGTCCTGGCCCCGGACCCAGCACCTTCTATAGCTCCCTATCACCCTGGGGGGAAAGTCTAACCTCTTCAAAATCAGCATTGAAGTCTCCCAGAAGAGGCCACTGCCAGCAGCCCCCGGCCCCAAGCAGCGGGGTCCCGTTCTAGCGACCCACAGGGGCCTCCACGCCCAGAATGCCCTCGGCCACCCGGGCGGCGCCGGCTCATCACCCCAACGTCCCCGGTTGGAGGGGGAGCCCGGCCTGCCGGGGTTCAAATCCTGACATTGTCATCTAACTACGCTCCGTGAGCCCCCGCCCCCCCAGTGGCTACCCCGCTCTGAGCCTCAGTTTCCCTTGCTGTGGGGTACGACTTGTCATCGGGGAACGTTTGACCCCCCCCATGGAACAGGTCCCACTTCCTGACGTCAGCTGCACCCCCGTTCGCCTACCCGGAGGCGGCTTCTCTATTTTAAGAGGCTGCAGGGCGGACTGGCGGCTAAGCGGGGCTGGAGGCGGGCCGTCGCCCCGCAGCACCCCGCCGCTCGCCGGCCCCCCGCGCCCCGTTATCCACCCGGCCCCCCACTTCTGCATCTGGCCCCAGCACCTCCTGTTCTGCCCCCCCCCCACACTGGGGGGGGTTCCCGACCCGCAGCTGTGCCCGCTCCCTTCCTCGCCCCTCCCTCCTGTCCCAGCGGTTCCGTTCGCAGCCCCGCAGCCCCGCGGCCCCGTCCCCGCCTCCAGCCTCTGCGGCGGCCCGGCTCCCACCCCGCCCGCCCGCCCTCTCTCCGCGCCAGCTTCCCTCGCTCCCCTCCCTACACGCCCCGCCAGCCCGCCACCCCTGGCTGCCCTTCTACCCCCCCCCCGCACCCGCAACGCCTGGGCCAGACCCCTGCCCCGCTCGCCGGCGCGAGTCCCCACCGCAGCCGCCAACTCTGCGGGTCGCCACCACCGCCGCGCCTGCATCCGCCTCCCCAGCAGCCTGGGAGGCCCGGGAAGGCGGCTCCAGGGGTCGGGGAACACTCTACAGAGCCGGGCATACAGCAGGAGCCGCATAAATGCTCGTTGTGTAAATAACGAACCTCCAGGTTCCCCGGCCCGCAAACCTGATGGCTTATTAAGGCTGTGGTCTAAGCCCCAGAGGGAAATGTCCAAAGCTTCTTAATTCTCATTTTTCATTTGCTACAGATGGGGAAACTGAGGCCCAGAGAGGTCAAAGGGGTTGTCCCCCGGGGGGGTGGGTCGCATGGCCCCGGGGTGGCTTCGAACTTAGCCTTCAGCTATCCCGCATGCCACCTTCCTACCTGCCCAACACAAAAAACCTGGCGCCAGAGGTCAGAAAAGGAGGAGGATCATGACACGGTGGGAAACTGAGGCCCGAAGAAGCACGGGCGTCCTCCCCCTAGGTCACACTGCTAGTTGGCAGCGGCTTGTGCCCGGAGAGAGCTGATGAAGGACGCTAGATCGAATGCTGCCTCGGGGACCTCTGGTTAGCTGCTTTCCCAGATGCCAGCCTCAGTTTCCTTATCTGACAAATGGGCGCCGGGACGGCCCCAACGTCCCCAGCTCGCCGTAGGGGTGCAGTGAGATGCAGGGGGTGCGGCGTCGCAGCGACGGCCCGAGGCAGTATTGTATTAATACCCGTGAAATAATATGAACGTATCACTAGTCACAGGATTAATACGAGCGTGGACATATGGCGAGCTCCCGGGCTGCCGTCGCTCCCGTTATTATCATTGGAGCAGCCGGCGGGAGGGGCAGAGCCCTCAGCCCCTTCCTCCCACGCTATCGCTCGGAGCCTCAGTTTCCCCATATGTCAAGTGTGTGTGGGGGGACACATCTCCCCCCTCCCGCCAGGAGAAAAGCACTTTGAGCAGCGGTTGCGCAGGGGCACCCACCCGAGTGCGCGCCCTGCCCTCTGCCTCAGTTTCCCCCGAGCCCGCGGAGGCCCCGCCCGCAGCACCTGTCGTGCCGGGAGCGCCCGCCCGCGCGCTCTGCCCCCGGCGCCCGCCCGCCCGCGCAGGGCCTCACCTGGAGCCCGCGGCGCCGCAGGAGGCTCGGCTCGTCCATGGCCCGCGAGTCCGCGCCGCCAGGCCCGCCCCCGGCCCCGCCCCGGCCGGCCAGGCCCCGCCCCCGGCCGCCATTGGCCGGGCCGGTCAGCTGACGGGCCTGGCCCCGCCCCTCCCCCGCGAGACCCCGCCCCCAGGACCCTGGCCCCGCCCCGGAGCTTGGCAGTAAACATTGTGCAAGGAAGGCCCGTGGAAGGAAGGGGGCGTCCTTCATCCCCATTTTGCAGACGAGGAAACTGAGGCCCAGACGGGTTGATCCGCGTGTCCAGAGCACACAGCAGAACCGGTTCTAGAGGGGGGAGCACGAGGCACTCACCTCTGTGCAAAATGTAAGGGGGCCCCCCAAAAAAAACTAAGCCATCCGGAGAAATAATACTTTAACATGTTTTTAAATCAAAATGAATGAAAACATTCATGACGAGCGAAACATCGCGATTTAAAACAGATTCAGACCCTGTTCTCACCCCCCCCAGCCTCACTCACCGTCGCCCTAATCCTGGCCCCCAGGTGCCAATAAAACCCGATTTACAAAAAGCAGGTAGCCGCTGCAGTGGCCCGTGTCCTTTTTGAGGCCGGCTGCTTCTCCCGCAGCCTGGCTGGGCAGCCACCTGAAGCGTCTCCTGATCACCGCCTCTCGCGGACATTTGAAAGTAACGGCTCGGCGCCGCTTTGCAGAAGGGGAAACTGAGGCTGGGAGAAGTCCAAAGTCCCAAGACACAGCACCGGCGTCTTCTCTTCCACGGGGACGTCCACTGTCTCTGCAGCCGCGGTGGCCCTCAGCCGTGGCGCCGTTCCACCTGGACATTGGGGCGCCTTTGCAGGCTGGTGGGGGGGGGGGCCCGGGGACCCACTCGGTGTTGGCAGATCCCGGCCGTCCTGTGTATTCTTTAAAACATCCTCAGGCCGGGCGCGGTGGCTCACGCCTGTCATCCCAGCTCTCTGGGAGGCCGAGGTGGGTGGATCGTTTGAGCTCAGGAGTTGGAGACCAGCCTGAGCAAGAGCGAGACCCCATCTCTACTATAAATAGAAAGAAATTAATTGGCCAACTAATATATATAGAAAAAATTAGCCGGGCGTGGTGGCGCATGCCTGTAGTCCCAGCTACTTGGGAGGCTGAGGCAGGAGGATCGCTTGAGCCCAGGAGTCTGAGGTTGCTGTGAGCGAGGCTGACGCCACGGCACTCACTCTAGCCAGGGCGACAGAGTGAGACTCTGTCTCAAAAAAAAATAAAAAAAAAAAAAATAAAACATCCTCAAATGACCCTTTGGAGGCATTAGAAGAAGGTCCTGGTTGAAGGATGAAAAACGTTCTTACTGATGGACGGTGCCTCTGAGTGTGTGTGTTAAATGAACACATAAAGTTTCTCCTTGCAAACTCCTACTCACCCTTCAACACCCTCTTTAGATGCCCCTCGAGGGCAGCAGGGTCTCTCTGGCCACAGGTCGGGCCGAGCGTCACTTTCCCCGAGCAGAAGGCAGAAGTCAAGGGGCGGGGAAGTGCCGCGGTCCCTCTCGTCACGCTTTCCGGGGCCCCTGGCTCTTCCTGTGTCTTCCTCCCCCCGGGGCCGTGCGGCGTCGGAAAGTGGGGCGGCCCCGGGAGCTCAAGTCGGCCGAGCCTCTGGGGCCGCCGGGACGGGCCAATCCGGGGCCCCGGGGCCTCCTGGCGTGGGCAGCCGGCGGGCCTAGAGAGGGAGGGAGGGCGGCGGGCGTGGCAGGATGTGGCAACGCGGCGGCCCGGCGCAGAGGGGGGATGTGGCGAAGCTCAGAGCGAGCCCAGGCCGTGACCTCGTTAAGGGCGGAAATGCCGGCTCACCTTTGTCCGGGGTCCGCCTCCCTCGCTCACACACCCTCCGTGGCTCCCTAGTGCCCCCCGGCCTGGCGTTGGAGACCCCGCCCGCCTCCCTGGCTTCGCCTCGACCCACAGAACCCCGGCCCCTCCCTGTCCTCCTCGGCGTTCCCCAAAGTGCGTGGCCAGCCCTCCCCGATTCGCCCGGGAGCACCTGGCCTCCGACCCCCCGACCCCCGACCCCCGGGGTTGGGGCGCATCTGTGTCCACCTCCGCACACCCTTCCCCACATCTCCCTCCCTCGGGTCTGTCCGGTGGCCGCCGTGTCCTCGGGCGTGTGGGGACCGGGCGGGACAAGGCAGCAGCCGCGGGAGGGACCCGGGACGGCGAGTCGCACCGGCCGGACCCCGGGCGGGGTCTGCCGGGAGAGCCGGGCCCTCCTTCCCGTCCGCGGTAGCGGCCCATTTTGCAGGGAGCGGGGGGAGGGGGGGGAAACTGAGGCCTGGGAGGGCCAGCCTTGGTGGGGGGCGGAGAGAGTCCGGGGCACGGGCCTCGCTCCCAAAGGGGCAGAGCTCTGCCCCACTGGGGGGCCTCAGGTGGTCTGGGCGCCTCTGGACTCAGTTTCCCCACCTGGGACACGGGGCAGGGGACAGTGGGGCCCGGAATGGGGGGCGGGTGTCTCGGGACGGACGGCTCCTCCCTGCCCGTCCCTCTCTACGCTTCCCGCTGTCTCTGTCTCTGTGTCTGTCTCTGTCTCTGTGTCTGTCTCTGTCTGTCTCTGTGTCTGTCTCTGTCTGTCTCTGTCTCTGTCTCTGTGTCTGTCTGTGTCTGTCTCCGTGTCTGTCTCTGTGTCTGTCTCTGTCTCTGTGTCTGTCTCTGTCTCTGTCTCTGTCTCTGTGTCTGTCTCTGTCTCTGTCTCCGTGTCTGTCTCTGTGTCTGTCTCTGTCTCTGTGTCTGTCTCTGTCTCTGTCTCTGTCTCTGTGTCAGTCTCTGTCTCTGCCCCGCCAGCCCCACCGGCCCATCCCCTGCGGACCCGCCCTGCCCCGCCGGGCCTGCTCCCCGGGCCTGCGGAAGGCAGCTCCGAGCGGGTCACGGGCCCTGTCCCCGCCGTGCCAGGCGCGGGACACGGCCTCTTTGTCCCCAGGCGCTGACCTCATGGCCTGCTGGGCGCCCGACCCGCCAGCCCGGCTGCCCCAGCCCGGCCAGGCTCCTCCCCGAAGGCCAGGCCACGCAGACTAGCCCTGCCCGCCTGGGCCTCGGTTTCCCCAGATGCCCACCCAGAGGAGGGACCCTCGCCCCCACCCCCCGCCCAGTTCTCCCAGACCCTGAACATCTTTTGTCTTTTCTTTCTTTCTTTTTTTTGAGACAGAGTCTCGCTCTGTTGCCCAGGCTAGAGTGAGTGCCGTGGCGTCAGCCTCGCTCACAGCAACCTCACACTCCTGGGCTCAAGCGATCCTCCTGCCTCAGCCTCCTGAGTAGCTGGGACTACAGGCATGCGCCACCACGCCCGGCTCATTTTTTCTATATATATCAGTTGGCCAATTAATTTCTTTCTGTTTATAGTAGAGACGGGGTCTCGCTCTTGCTCAGGCTGGTCTCCAACTCCTGACCTCCAGCGATCCTCCCGCCTCGGCCTCCCAGACTGCTGGGATGACAGGCGTGAGCCTCCTCGCCCGGCCTAAGTTGCCTCTCGAGGAACCAAAGAGGACACACAGAAGCCAGGACCCCGGCGCTGGGGGCTGGGGCTGGGACGCGGGGTGGGGGCGAGTTGGGGGACACCTGGCCAGGGGCCCAGAGCTGCGGCTGGACCCCCAGGGCCCGCGCCTGGGCGTCCAGTTTGGGTCTGAGGCCCCCGCGGCGGCGGAACCCCGCGATTTGCCCCAGCGGTGGGTTTGCAACCGGAACGAGGCCACCGCCACCGAGCTGACTTCCTGGGTTTCTTTCTCTTTCGTTTTGACACTGGGTCGGGCTGTACCGCTTTAACTTTTTTTTTTTTGTCTTTTTCTGGGTTAGATTCGATGTGTTCCGGGGACGCGGCGGCGGCCGGGCCTGCCGGAGGCTCCCGGGGGCTGCCGGCCTCCACGTGGACGCGATGGGGCCGCCTGGGGCCCGGCTCCCTCTCCTCCTCCTCCTCCTCCTGCTGCTGGGCAGGCAGGGCGGTGAGTCCCCACCCGGCCCGCACCGCGTGGGGGGGGCCGTGGGCCTGGTTGGGGGTTGCCGCCTTTCCCTGCGCCTCAGTCTCCCCCTCTGTGACATGGGAGGCAGGCGGCCGTGTCACAGGCTCAGGCTTGGGGGCCTCTCCCCGCCGGCCCGAGCGTCTCCTCTGCGAAACGGAGCAAACGGCGCCCGCCCCCCAGAGCTCGGTGAGGACGTTGCGTGTGTCCGTGTCACGCGTGTAGCGCGTTAGGTGTGTAGCGCGCGACAGGTATGCACGCACCGTGCAGCGTATACAGTCGTCCCCCGCCCCCCGGGGAATCGGTTCCAGGACCCTCCGTGGATATTGAAATCCCACGGGGGCCGCCCGGGTCTCTGGTATAAAAAGGAGTAGCATTTGCCTCTAACCGCACCTTCCCGTGCGGTTTAAATCGTCTCTGGAGGCCCAGCCCGGAGGCTCACGCCTGCCATCCCAGCCGTGCGGGAGGCCGGGGAGGGAGGATAGCTCGAGGCCAGGGGTTCGAGACCAGCCTGAGCAAGAGCCAGACCCCCATCTCTATTAAAAATAGAAAGAAATTGATTGGCCAAATAAAAATATATAGAAAAAAATTAGCCGGGCGTGGTGGCGCATGCCTGTAGTCCCAGCTACTCTGGAGGCCGAGGCAGGAGGATCGCTTGAGCCCAGGAGTTGGAGGCTGCTGTGAGGGAGGCTGCTCCCATGTCACTGCTGGGGTGACAGAGGGAGACCCTGTCCAAAAAAAAAAAAAAGGAAGAAAGAAAAGGAAGAAAGAAGGAAGAAAGAACATCTCTGGGTGACCTGTAGCCCTAATGCAAGGCAGCCGCTGTGTAAATGGCCGTTGTCCCGGGTCGTTTGGCGGGAAATGACGAGGAACGACGTCGCGCGTGTCCGGCCCGCACGCGGCTTCTCTGCCGGGACGCTGTGGCTCTGCGGCTGGTGCAGCGCACGGGCACGGAGCGCACGGCCGCCCTGTGGAATCCGGGGGAAGGGCCCAGCCCCGGGCAGATGTCTGGGTTGGACTCTAATCCCAACTCTGCTCCTGCTGCTGTGCGACTCCGGGCAACTTCTTTGCCTCTCCGTGCCTCGGTTTCCCTCCGAGCGCAGGGGCATCAGCAGGCGGCCGACTGTTCGATCGCGCGCGCAGCGCCCAGGGCAGGGCCGGCCCGCCGCAAGGCTCCAGGGCGCCGGGCACGCGTGGGCTGGGAGAGCGGCACTGGGGAGGGAGACGGGCACCCCACATTCCTTCAGAGGGGCACCCCGGTGGCGTGAGTCCCGCTCTTGCCCAGGCTGGTCTCGAGCCCCCGGCCTCAAGCGATCCTCCTACCTCGGCCTCCCAGAGTGCTGGGATGACGGGGTGAGCCACGGCGCCGGGGCCCTTCCTCTTTCACCCAGGTGCACGCCTGGCACACACTGTCGCTCCCGGGGCTGGGGGCAGCCAGGGGCCCGGGGAGGTGGCTGCCTCCTGGAGCTGTCCTCGGCCACTGGGGACGGGCCTCGGCGCCCGCCTGCCACTCCCCCTCGCCATGGCGTCCTGGCGCAGCCCACTTCTTTCTGGGCCTTACTGCTGGGGCCTCCCTGATAGGCCCCCAATTGTGTATCTCGGCCTCCACTGTGGACTCTCTAGGCAGCCTCCACAGACTGATGGGCGGTGGATGGATGGACAGGTGGACAGGTGGATGGGCAGGTGGGTGGATGGTGGATGGATGGGTGGATGGATGGATGGTGGATGGATGGATGGTGGATGGATGGATGGTGGATGGATGGATGGTGGATGGATGGATGGATGGATGGATGGTGGATGGATGGATGGTGGATGGATGGATGGTGGATGGATGGATGGATGGTGGATGGATGGATGGGATGGGTAGATTGGTGGGTGGGTGAATGGATACATGGGTGGGTGGGTGGATGGATGGTGGATGGGTGGCTGGGTGGGT
>VSMD01026089.1:11200-37396 GCA_008750895.1 Mirza zaza
GATGAATGGTGGATGGATGGATGGATGGTGGATGGATGGATGGATGGGATGGGTAGATTGGTGGGTGGGTGAATGGATACATGGGTGGGTGGGTGGATGGATGGTGGATGGGTGGATGGATGGATGGGTGGCTGGGTGGGTAGATGGGTGGGTGGGTGAATGGATACATGGGTGGGCGGGTAGATGGGTGGGTGGGTAGATACATGGGTGTATGGATACATGGGTGGGTGGGTGGATGGGTGGATGGATGGGTGGCTGGGCGGGTAGATGGGTGGGTGGGTGGATGGATACATGGGTGGGTGGGTGGATGGGTGGTGGATGGGTGGCTGGGTGGGTAGAGGGGTGGGTGGGTGGATGGATGAATACGTGGATGATGGATAGGTGGGTAGATTGGCGGATGGATGGACGGGTAGGTAGGTGGGTGCATACTGTGTTTCCCCAAAAATAAGACAGGGTCTTATATTTATTTTTCCTCAAGAAGACGCCCTAGGGCGCATTTTCAGGGCGCGTGTTATTTCTCTTGAGCGCGGTACAGCCCTCTCCATCGACTCAACCAGAGTGAAGGCGTCTTCTTCTGGAACATCACCCTCACCCTCCAGACCCCGGTCCCATCCCGAATGTCTTGCGACTCTGTTTCCTGGGGAGCCGGGGCCCCGATCTCTCCTGCCGAGACCAGAGCTCTCGTGGGGCGCGCGAGCAGGGCTGCCCGCGTCTTCCCCGCCCGGCGACAGCACGCGCGGGCCGTGCAGAGGCGGCCACCGCGGCACTAGGGCTGACCTTCGGGCTGGGGCGCGTATTGCGCACGCGCGGACATGCTGCGAGCGGGGCTTGATTTATGGGGCGGGCTTGTTTTGGGGGAGCACGGGGGGAGGGAAGGAGGAAGGGCGGGCGGGCCGACGCTCGCGTGCACGTTGACCCCGGGCGAGCCCCCGCCCCCGCCCCCGCGCCGCGCAGCCCCGGGTGTCACCGTCCCTTGTTGCCGTTGCAGCCGCCTGCGGAACGGGGACGTGCTGTTTCCAGGAGCGGCCACGTCCGGACGCAGCCTCAGGTTCGGGGCAGCCCCTCGTCGCGCGCGGGGCGGGGCGGGGGCGGGGGCACGCGGGGCTGCGGCTGACCCGGCCACGCAGCCCTGCCTCAGTTTCCCCCGGCCGGCCCAGCGCCCGGCCCGCCTGTGGTCTCGGAGGCCCCAGCCCGCCACCCGCTGGCCGGTTCTCGCCGGGTGCGGGTGTCCCCGGCCCCGTGCGCGCCCTTCCTCGCAAGGTCGCCATGGAGCGTTCTGGGGTCCCCGGCCCCCGCCAGCCCGCCCGGGCCGCTGGGACACCCCTGCTCCAGACGCGACCCGCGGAGGGTGCGGCGCGCGCCGTCTGCCCCTCCACCCAGTGACTCTGTACTGAGCACCTACTGTGTGCAGACGGTTCCAGAGGGCACGCCGTCTGCCCCTCCACCCAGTGGCTCTGTACTGAGCACCTACTGTGTGCAGACGGTTCCAGAGAGCGCGCAGTCTGCCCCTCCACCCAGTGACTCTGTGCTGAGCACCTACTGTGTGCAGACGGTTCCAGAGAGCGCACAGTCTGCCCTTCCACCCAGTGGCTCTGTGCTGAGCACCTACTGTGTGCAGGCGGTTCTAGAGAGCACGGTGTCTGCCCTTTCACCCAGTGACTCTGTGCTGAGCACCTACTGTGTGCAGGCGGTTCTAGAGAGCACGGTGTCTGCCCCTCCACCCAGTGACTCTGTGCTGAGCACCTACTGTGTGCAGACGGTTCCAGAGAGCGCGCAGTCTGCCCTTCCAACCAGTGACTCTCTGCTGAGCACCTACTGTGTGCAGACGGTTCTAGAGAGCGAGGCGTCTGGCCTTTCACCCAGTGACTCTCTGCTGAGCACCTACTGTGTGCAGACGGTTCCAGAGGGCGCGGCGTCTGCCCTTTAACCCAGTGACTTTGTGCTGAGCACCTACTGCGTGAAGACGGTTCTAGAGAGCGAGGCGTCTGGCCTTTCACCCAGTGACTCTCTGCTGAGCACCTACTGTGTGCAGACGGTTCTAGAGAGCACGGCGTCTGCCCTTTCACCCAGTGACTCTGTGCTGAGCACCTACTGTGCGCAGACGGTTCCAGAGAGCGCGCCGTCTGCACTTCCACCCAGTGACTCTGTGCTGAGCACCTACTGTGTGCAGACGGTTCTAGAGAGCGAGGCGTCTGCCCTTTCACCCAGTGACTCTCTGCTGAGCACCTACTGTGTGCAGATGGTTCCAGAGGGCGCGGCATCTGCCCTTTCACCCAGTGACTTTGTGCTGTGCACCTACTGTGTGCAGACGGTTCCAGAGGGCACGGTGTCTGCCCTTTAACCCAGTGACTTTGTGCTGAGCACCTACTGCGTGCAGATGGTTCTAGAGAGCGAGGTGTCTGCCCTTTCACCCAGTGACTCTCTGCTGAGCACCTACTGTGTGCAGATGGTTCCAGAGAGCGTGGCATCTGTCCTTTCACCCAGTGACTCTCTGCTGAGCACCTACTGTGTGCAGACAGTTCCAGAGAGCGTGGCGTCTGCTCTTTCACCCAGTGACTCTTTGCTGAGCACCTACTGTGCACAGACGGTTCTAGACACAGGGTCTCCGCGGGGAGCCCACCTGGCCTCTCAAGCCACCGCTTAGAAAGGACAAGCAGGGGTGGGGGCCAGGCGGGGGCCGGGCTGCTCCAGGCCGGCTGGCGCTGGGGGGAAGAAGAACCCAGGACGCCAGGAGGCGGGGGAGGGCGTCCAGGCAGAGGGCACGGCACGTGCAAAGGCCCTGAGGCAGGGGGGGGCCCCCGAGCATCTGCGGTGGCTTGAGCGAGTTCAGCGAGGGGGGGATGGCGGGACACGAGGCAGGGAGGACGCAGGGAGAAGGTGCTGGGAGCCACAGCGGGGGAAGACGTCAGTGCCACGAAGATTCGTCCTGGCTGTGGAGGCGGCCCTCCACTTCGCTGCAGCCCCCAAGCCCGTGGGGTCTCTTCCAGGCTCCGCCTCCGGCCCCAGGGACCTGAGCTGCTACCGGGTGGCCAGCGCCTTGTACGAGTGCTCCTGGCGGTATGAGGGCGCCCCGGCGGGGGTCACGCACTTCCTGGTGTGCTGGTGAGGACCCCCCACGCTCGGACCCTCGCCCGGCCACCCCGTGTCCCATCGTCACCCCGTCCTGGGCCTCGGCTTTGCATCTGGGGAGGGAGGGGTGGGGGCTGTGGGGCCGGTGGGGAGGGCGCCCGGTGTGGGGGGGTCGCCGCCTCCGCTCCTTTCTCCCCCTCCTGTCCGTCCGCCCGTCCCTGCCCTTCCGTCTTTTCCCTCTCCCTGGCGGCCGCGTCGGGGCGTCCCGGGTCCCCGAAACCCCTCAGCGCCAGCCTGGCGCCCTCGGTGCGGGCGGGGGAGGGGCGCGCGCAGGGCGGCGGGGTGCTGGGGCGCGTGGGGTCCGCTGGGGTCGCGGGGAGGCCTGGGCGCCGACGCCCTCCCTCCCGCAGCCTCGGCCCCGGGCGCTGCTGCTCCTTCGCCGCAGGCGCCGCCACCAGGCTGCGGTTCTCCGACCAGGACGGGCTGCCCGTGCTCTCCCGCGTCACGCTCTGGGTGGAGTCCCGCGCCGCCAACCGCACCGAGAAGTCGCCCGAGATCGCCCTGCGGCTGCACAGCTCGGGTCAGCAGCGCGCCCCACCCGAGCCCCCTCTCCCGCCCCTCCCCTCGCCCCTGCCTCGCCTAGAGGAGGCCCCAGGTCCCAAACCAGGGGTAGGGGTGGGGGTGGGGGAGGGGTGGGGGCGTTTCCAGGCCCCTGGCAAGGGGCTCCACACTTGCAGATATTGTCACATCAAACACTGCCTGTGCTGGCCTCCAGGCGGGGTGGCTCACACCTGTCATCCCAGCACTCTGGGAGGCCGAGGCGGGAGGATCGCTTGAGGCCAGGATTTCGAGACCAGCCTGGGCAAGAGCCGGACCCCATTTCTACAAAAAATAAAAAAAAAAAATGAGCCGGGCGTGGTGGCGCATGCCTGTAGCCCCAGCTACTCGGGAGGCTGAGGCAGGAGGATGGCTTGAGCCCAGGAGTTGGAGGTTGCTGTGAGCGAGGCTGACGCCACGGCACTCAAGCCCGGGGGACAGAGCGAGACCCTGTCTCCAAAAAAAAAAAAAGGCGAAGGATATGTTAAATTGCTTACTGTGGTAATTTCACGATGGAGATCAGATCCCAACATCACGTTGCACACCTTAAATTGATACGCTAATGACAATTTTTTAAAAAAGAATCAGGCATGGCGTGGCCAAGGTATAGCAAGAGCGATTTATGTCTCTCCTCAGGTCAGGCTCCTTGAAACGGGTCTAAACATTTAGTAAGATTTCCCTAATAGTCCCCCAAAGAAATCGAATCAATTACCCTCTCACCAGCAAGTTACAAAAGTGTCTGTCTCACCACAGCCTTGCCAGCAATGGCTATTATTAATATTTTAAAGATCTCATCACTAATAGCATCCTGTGTATAAATCTCTCTCTTTTTTTTTTTTTCTTTAGACAGAGTCTCACTGTGTTGCCCAGGCTAGAGTGAGTGCCGTGGCGTCAGCCTCGCTCACAGCAACCTCCAACTCCTGGGCTCAAGCGATCCTCCTGCCTCAGCCTCCCGAGTAGCTGGGACTACAGGCATGTGCCACCACGCCCGGCTCAATTTTTTCTATATATATTAGTTGTCCAATTAATTTCTTTCTATTTTTAGTAGAGACGGGGTCTCGCTCTTGCTCAGGCTGGTCTCGAACTCCTGACCTCGGCCTCCCAGAGTGCTGGGATGACAGGCGTGAGCCGCCGCCCCTGGCCCTAAATCTTGATCCTTTGAGTCACAGAATACTAGGCTTAGCTGGGACCTGCAAGGGTGTCCCCAGTTCACATGTGGGGGACTCACGTGGTTACCCTGGGCCGGGCAGAGCATGGGCCAGTTTTCCGGAATTTTCGGGAGCGGTCGACTGACTGCCCCTGCCCGACCCCCACCTCTGCTTCCAGTTAAATACGACCCTCCCCTGGGAGACATCCGGGCGTCCCGGCGGGCGGGGCAGCTGCGGCTGCAGTGGGAGGCCCCGGCCCAGCAGCGCGGCGCGCAGGCGCAGTTCCGGCGCAGGGCGCCCGGCGGCGCGTGGAAGCTGGTGAGTCCGTTTCCCAGGTCAGGGGCGGCCCGGGACCCTCGGGGGAACCCCCTCTAAATCAGTCTCGCCGTGTCCGCAGCCCTCACCCCTCCCGACCAGCTGCCACCGATTTTCCCGCGAATGTCCTTTCTCTGTTCCTGGAGCCGGTCTAGGGGTCCCACCTCGTATTTCGTAAAATCATTTCTAAAATTTTAGAACAGCCGACACTCCCGGCGCCGAAATGCGAAATGACACATAAAATACGTTCTCGTTCTAGGGCGACTGCGGACCCCAAGGCGACACGGGTGAGGATAATCATAGTGTTGACCAGAACAACAGCAACGGCTGCGGCACGTTAGCATTCATCGAGCACCTGCTGTATGCCGGGCCCCGTGCTAAGTTCTTGGCGGGCCTCTCGGCCTGCTCCGAGGTTTAGGGTTGGGTTGTTCCCACTTCGCAGGTGAGGAAACTGAGGCTTGGGACGAGAGAAGCCATTGGCTGAGGTCACAGTTCAAGGGGTGGCCAGGACTCGAACCCAGGGCAGGGGCGGGAGTGGGTGATCCTGGTGGCCCCGTGAGGACAGGGCCTGGTCTGCTCCTGGTGAGTCTCCGGGGCCCAGCATACAGGCTGTGTACACAGTTGGAGTTCAATAAGTGCGTGGCGGCTACGTGAACGACGTCAAGTTCCGAGCGGTTCCGCAGCCTGACGTTTGCCCTGTCTCTCCCCAGAGTCCTGCCTCTGCCCCCT
Source organism: Mirza zaza (assembly GCA_008750895.1). Classification (NCBI taxonomy): domain Eukaryota; kingdom Metazoa; phylum Chordata; class Mammalia; order Primates; family Cheirogaleidae; genus Mirza; species Mirza zaza. The sequence continues at coordinate 17,059 of VSMD01026089.1, forward strand.
GGAGACCGAGGAGGCCCAGGAGTTCCAGCTGCGGCGGCGGCAGCTCGGGCCGGGGGCGCCAGGGGGTCCCTGGAGCAGCTGGAGCAGCCCGGTGTGCGTGCCCCCCGGTGAGGGCGCCGGAGCGGGAAGGGGGCGGGAAGGGGGCATTCCCAACAGGCAGCAGGTGTTAGAAACAAGGCGGGGGGCCGCCGGGCTCGGAGGCTCACGCCTGTCATCCCAGCACTCTGGGAGGCCGAAGCGGGAGGATCGCTCGAGGTCAGGAGTTCGAAACCAGCCCGAGCAAGAGCGAGACCCCGTCTCTACTATAAATACAAAGAAATTAATTGGCCAACTAATATATATAGAAAAAATTAGCCATGGCGCATGCCTGGAATTCCAGCTACTCGGGAGGCTGAGGCAGGAGGATCGCTGGAGCCCAGGAGTCTGAGGTTGCTGTGAGCGAGGCTGACGCCACAGCACTCACTCTAGCCCGGGCGACAGAGCGAGACTCTGTCTCAGAATAAATAAATAAAATAAGACAAAACGAAGCCCTCAGGCACCCCGAACTCTCGGCGACAGCGTCCCTGAGGACGGAGGTGCGAGGAGCCTCGGTTTCCCGCCTTCCCTTTCCGTCCCCTTTCTGCATTTTGGGACAAAGAGAGGGTTTCGCTTTGTGGGCGTGGCCAGTGCACGCGTGACCAAGGAAACGTCTCTCGGTCCTTCTCTCCTCCCGCCGCCCCGGCTCCGGTCGCAGAGCGCCGCCCCGAGCAGCCGGAGGTGACGCTACAGGTGGAGCCGCCCGACCGGGATGGCAGGCGGCGGCTGAGCCTGCGCCGGCAGGTAACCGGGCGGGGCCGGGGGTGATGGGGGGGGCGGGAGCCGAGATGTCAGGCGGCAGGGACGGGGCGGGCTGCAGGTTTGACTGTGAAGGGAATAGGGAGCCGTGGAGGGTGTGTGAGCGGGAGAGGCTCCTGCTTGCTCTGGGGTGTCTATAGGCGCTCGTTGGCTCCTTTGGGGGGGGGGTTGTGCTGGGAGTGGGGGGGGCGGAACTGGGCAGACGCCGGAAGGCCCAGAAGGAGGTGACGGTAACTGCTTTTAAGTCCCACAGCAACCCCATTAAGTGCAGTCTAATTGGCTCCATTTTATAGGGAGGGAAATTGAGGCACGAAGGGAAAGTCTCTGGAAGAGGGTAAAACGGACAGATATTCCCCCCCCCCCCTGACTGCGGCAGGGTTGGCTTAGCCGGGTCCCTGGTGGGCTGTGACTGCAAGCCGGCTACTACCAGGTTACAGCAAAGCCCCCTCCTGTCCCGTCTCCTCTGATTCAGGTCCCTTTTCTTTGGGAAAAAACGTCCGGGCGTGGGGCTAACTGGGTCCAGAAACGAGAGCCCTTCCTTCCCCCTGGAGCCCGGTGGGTTCCGTCCCCTTTCTTTTCCCCCCAAAATCGGGACGTGCACGACCGTTTCCCCGCAGCTGTGCCAGCACCGCAGTTTATTGCTTTTTAGATTTTCAGTGCGTGTCACCGGCTGTGGCCCTTCGGCCACGTCCGACCTCACAGGCCGCGTGTGTCCCGCTGAGGGTCGGTGCGATGTCGAGTACGCTCAGGTCCCCGCAATCTGTCTCTCCCGCGACAGCCGGAGCAGCAGAAGCTTCCGGAAGGCTGCCGAGGGCCCGCGTCCGGCGCAGAGGTGACCTACCGAGTGCGCCTGCGCATGCTGGCGTGCGCCTGCCAGGCCCGGGCGGCCAGGACGCTGCATCTGGGGAAGACGGTCTACCTCTCGGCCGCCGCCTACAACGTGACGCTCGCCGCCCGGGACCGGTTCGGGCCCCGCCCGGGCCAGAGCTGGCACGTCCCCGCCCACGCAGGTGCCACCGCCCGGGCGGGGCGGGGGGCGGGAGGCCCATCACAGAGCCGGCCGGGGCGACCCTCCGACTCCCGGTGGGGCCCAGCTGCGACGAGCGCGGCAGCAAAGTCTGGGGGATCCCCGAGTTAGGGGCGCGGCGAAAATTCAGGAGTCGAGATCTGAGGCTGGGACGCAGGGCTTTTTCTGTTTGTTTATGAGACAGAGTCTCGCTCTGTCGCCCGGGCTAGACTGAGGGCCGTGGCGTAAGCCTCGCTCACAGCAACCTCCAACTCCTGGGCTCAAGGGATCCTCCTGCCTCAGCCTCCCGAGTAGCTGGGACTACAGGCATGCGCCACCATGCCCAGCTCATTTTTTCTGTATATTTTTAGTTGGGCCAATTAATGTCTTTGTATTTATAGTAGAGACGGGGTCTCACTCTTGCTCAGGCTGGTCTCGAACTCCTGACCTCGAGCGATCCTCCCACCTCGGCCTCCCAGAGTGCTGGGATGACAGGTGTGAGCCACCGCGCCCGGCTAACAAACAATTTTTTTTAATCATCCGGGCGTGGTGGCGCACACCTGCAGTCCCAGCTACTCGGGAGGCCGAGGCAGGAGGATCTCTGGAGCCCAGGACTTCGAGGCTGCGGTGAGCAGCGATCGGGCCACTGCGCTGCAGCCTGGGTGACAGAGCGACAGAGACCCCGTCTCCAAAACATAAACAAATAGAAAACGGACGGTTGCCGCGCCCAGACTGGGCGTGGGCGCGTCCTCCTGCCAGCGGGCTTGGCGCCAGCCCCGCAGGCCGGTGACACCCGTCGGGGAGGCTGGGTGTGGCGCGCGCTCGGCCGGGAAGGCGGGCTGTTGGCGGCCAAGCGTGTGCCGCGGCGGGACTGGTCACGCAGACGCCCTGACGCGACCCTCTCGTCCTCCCAGGACCGGGGGCGCTGGACATCCGCGTCGCGGCCGGCGGGACCAGCCTGCGCTGGCCGGCCCGGGCTGGGGCCGCGACCTACTGCGTGGAGTGGCTGCCGCAGGGCCCGCGCGGGCGCCCTGCCTCCTGCTCCCTCGTGGCGCGCCAGGCCGGGGACACGGCGGGAACCGGTACGGCCGCCTCCGCGCCCCCTGTCCCCCGCCTCCGCGCCCCGCCCCTTCCTCTGCGCCCCGCCCCTGCGCCCCGCCCTTCCTCCGCGCCCCGCCCCCTGCCTCCGAGCCCCGCCCCCTGGGTGGCTGCCGGCCGGCCCGCACCCCGGGGCTGTCCACTCGGGGTCGCAGGGCCAGAGCCGGGCCGCCACTGCCCGGGGTCTCGCAGAGGCGGCGCAGGCCGAGACGGCACCTTCTGCCCCGCGTGCTCTGCTGGGTGTTCGCCCGCGCCAGGGAGGGCGGCGGCTGGAGAGACGCTGGCGGCAAATTAACGAGGCCTCTCTGCAGGGGGCAGGCACTGGCCCAGCCTCTGCCTGGCCTCTGCCCGGCCTCCGCTCAGCCTCTGCTCAGCCTCCACTCAGCCTCCACTCAGCCTCCTCCCAGCTTCCGCTCAACCTCCACTCAGCCTCTGCTCAGCCTCCGCTCGGCCTCCACCCAGCCTCCGCTCAGCTTCCACTCGGCCTCCGCCCAGCCTCCACTTGGCCTCCGCCCAGCCTCCGAATGGCCTCTGCTCAGCCTCTGCTCGGCCTCTGCTCAGCCTCCGCTCGGCCTCCACTCGGCCTCCGCCCAGCCTCCACTTGGCCTCCACCTAGCCTCCACTCAACCTCTGCTCAGCCTCTGCTCGGCCTCTGCCCAGCCTCCACTTGGCCTCTGCTCAGCCTCTGCCCAGCCTCCACTCAGCCTCTGCCCAGCTCCACTCAGCCTCTGCCCAGCCTCCACTCAGCCTGTGTCTCGGGCGACTCCCAGACGGAGGAGGCAGCGGGACCCAGACGCCCCAACTCCCTGTGGAGGGAGCGGGCTGGGTTGGAGGCGGACCGGTCGGGTCGGGGGAGCCGCGTAGGGGAGGGAGCAGCTGGCATGGGCGCGAGGGCTCTGAGGCATGAGTAGGAGTGTTCTAGGAGCCGCGGGCGATGACACAGGCGGCCTCTGCTTTCCCTTCCAGCGACCCACACCTGGAGCCGCGCGCCCGGGGCGCCGGGGCAGGAGGAGGAGTGCTACCGGGTCACGGTCTTTGCCTCCGCGCACCCGGAGAAGGTCACGTCGTGGTCTACGGTCGCGTCCGCGTACCACTTCGGGGGCAATGGTGAGCGCCCCAGACCGCCGCCTTTCCTCTCCGGGGGCGCTCGGCGGTGGCCTGGGGTGTCGGGATGGGGGTGCGAGCCGCCGCCGCCGCCGCGTCAGCCCCGCGGGCTGCAAGGACGCCCTGAGCAGCGCCGCCCCGTTTTACAGACGAGCAAACCGAGGCGCAGGGAAGTCAAGTGGCGGCGACTGAGCGGCGCGGCCGGGACGCGAACCCAGGCCGAGTTGGTCTGGGCGGCGGGGGCTGGGCGCGCGCGCAGGGCCTTGACGGGGGTGCCGTTGCAGCCTCGGGGGCCGGGACCCCGCGCGTCGTCTCGGTGCAGACTCGCAGCCCCGACGCGGCGGCCGTGGGCTGGACGCCGTCCCCGCTGAGCGCCTGCCCCGGCGCCCTCGCCCGCTACGTCGTGCGCTGCCGCGGCCAAGACGGCAGCCTGGTGTCCGGTAGGTGAGGCGGCGCCGGGGGACGGGACGGGACGGGGAGGAGGCCTGAGGTCTGCCTCGCTGTGCGGCCCTGGGCAGCTCGCAGCCCGCTCTGGCCCTCAGTTTCCCCTCCCTTACAACAAGAGACCTGGGTTCAAAACCAGCCTGAGCGAGAGCGAGACCCTGTCTCTACTAACAATAGAAAGAAATTAATTGGCCAACTAAAAAAAAATATAGAAAAAATGAGCCGGGCGTGGTGGCGCATGCCTGTAGTCCCAGCTACTTGGGAGGCTGAGGCAGGAGGATCGCTTGAGCCCAGGAGTGTGAGGTTGCTGTGAGCGAGGCTGACGCCGCGGCACTCACTCTAGCCTGGGCAACAGAGCGAGACTCTGACTCAAAAAAAACCCAAAAACCAAAAAAAAAAAAAAAACCCAAGAGAATGAGGCCTTAAAACAAGGGTCTTAGAACCGGCCAGTGCCAAGGCCCTGCGGCAGGACCGAGCCGTCTTCGGGGAGCCCCGGGCGGCGGGTGTGGCGGGAGGGAAGTCGAGGCGTCCCCGGCTGCCTCCCCCTGCAGAGCAGCCCGTGGAGCCCTCGGAGACCCAAGTCACGCTCCGCGGCCTGCGGGCCGGCGCGGCCTACACCGTCCAGGTGCGGGCAGACACCGCACAGCTCAGGGGCGCCTGGAGCCGGGCCCAGCACTTCAGCCTCGGTGAGTGGACGGGGCAGGGCCTGGTTATCCACCCAGTGGGCACTGCAGCCAGCTTGCCACGGTATCTGAGCAGGCCTGCCCTCACTCACATCCCTTCCATGGCTCCCTATCACCCCCTCCAGGAGAAAGTCCCAGCCCAATCTGCTCCCACCTCCCTCACCTCCTTTCCCTGCAGTGTCTGTTCACGGACATTTCCTCACGCTCCAGTGGGCCTTGCCCACGAGGCAGGCTCTCCCTGCCTCGAACGTCTGTTTGCCCCATCGTCCAACTCCTATGCGTCCTTCAAAACCCAGCTCTAAAAACCCCTCCGCCAGGAATCCTTCTCTGTTTCCCTCTGGCTATGCCCCTGTCTACCACTGCCCCTTCTCCCGGGTCTGGCATCTTAGGGTTGGGGTGATGGGGGGTCAAACTCTGCCTCCCCCAGCCTGGGTGAGGGCTCCTTGCGGGTGGGAGGGAAGAGGGAGCAGGGGGCTGTTTATTAAGCGGATGAATAAATGAGAGTCTCTCTCGGCGAACGGGTGGGAGGGACACAGGCTCTGCTGTCCTGGGCGCGTGGCCGAGAGAGAGACGCGGGCAGCAAACGATTCCTGTCCCGGCCACGGTGGCTGTCAGTGCCGAGGGGACCGGCCTGGTCCAGGGGAACCACCGAGTCAGCCGCGGGCGGGCGGGCGGGCGGGGCGCGGGTCTGGGCGGGAGGCGGGAGGCGGCCCTGCGCCCACCCGCGCCCTCCCTCCCCCAGAGGCCCAGGCCCCCGCCTCGCCCGCCGTCCTGCTCGCCTCGCTGGGCAGTTTCGCCGGCGTCCTGCTCCTGGGCGTCCTCGGCCACCTGGGCCTGAGCAGGTAACTCGCGCCCCTCCCCCGCGACGGCCGAGAGCCGCGGCCGCTCACGTCCCCTGGGGCCCCGGCTGCCCCGACTTCGCAGACGAGGAAACTGAGGCCCAGGCGGCCGGAAACCGCCCCCCCCCCCCGCGGGGCACCCGGCAGTGGGAGGTGGGGCGGCACCCGAATCCGAATCCGCAGGGCTCCTCCCCTCCGTCCCTGCCCCCGCCCGCGTCCTCACCACCCCTCCCGCCGCCCCTCCCGCAGGGCCGCCCGGCACCTGTGCCCGCTCCTGCCCACGCCCTGCGCCAGCTCCGCCCTCGAGTTCCCCGGCGGCCCCGGCGAGCAGGTAAAGGCTCCTCGCCCCACCCTGGGTCTCGCGTTGTGGGCGCACGCGGTGGGAGCGGGCTCTGCCGAGCCTCGGCCGTGCACCTGCTCATCTCGTTCTCCCCCGATCCACTGAGACAGGGACTCCAAAAGCAGTGCTCCAAACCCCTTCCCGTTTTACAGACTGGCAAGCAGAGGCCCAGGGCGGGATCCGTCTCTCCGCGCTGCTGGGTTCCCTCCCGGGCACGCGCGGCCTTCCCCTCCTGGAAGGAGGCTGTCCATTTTCCCTGTTAACCGAAGCAAAAGTCTCAGGGCCATCCGTGATTGGTCCAGCTCGGGTCACGTGCCCTTCTCCGAGCCTATGGCGGGACCCTATTGGCTGGGCCCGGGTCACATGCTCACTGCTAGAACAGGGTTGGGGCCTCTGCACCGCCCAGCCAAACCGTCCAGGGATGGAGAAACGATTTTCCAAAGAGGAACGGGGGTGACCGTCTTAAGGAAGGCTGCACGGCCCGGGCGAGGTGGCTCGCGCCTGTCATCCCAGCTCTCTGGGAGGCCGGGGCGGGAGGATCGCTCGAGGTCAGGAGTTCGAGACCAGCCTGAGCAAGAGCGAGACCCCGTCTCTACTATAAATAGAAGGAAATTAATTGGCCAACTAATATATATAGAAAAAAATTAGCCGGGCGTGGTGGCGCATGCCTGTAGTCCCAGCTACTCGGGAGGCTGAGGCAGGAGGATCGCTTGAGCCCAGGAGTCTGAGGTTGCTGTGAGCGAGGCTGACGCCACGGCACTCACTCTAGCCCGGCGACAAGAGTGTGACTCTGTCTCAAAAAAAAAAATAGAGAGGCTGCATGTGCGGGTGTCGCTGAAGCAAATGTGGACCCTCGGATGGAATGGGTCCCAGAGTGTGGGCGGGGTCAGCTGGCCGGGCGGGGCCGCCCCCTCTGAGAGTGGGACGCAGAGCCCCGCCCACAGCCTGGGCCCCGCCCTCCCCCCTGCAGACGCGGCAGTGGGTCGCCCCCGCGGCGGAGGACTTCCCGGAAGAGGCGTCCCTACGGGAGGCCCTGGTGGTGGAGGTGCCCTGGGGCAGGCGCGAGGGGACGGAGACTCCCGCGGAGAAGACGGGGCCGCCCCGCGCTGTCTCGGAGCGGGCCGGCGCCCCAGAGCGGGCCTTGGAGGGGGGACGCGGCTGCAGGGACGCCCCGAGGCCGCCGTCCCGGGGCGCAGAGGGCGGGGCCGGTGGGCGGGCGCCCCTGCCAGGGCGGGCGGACGCCAGCTGCCCCCGGACGCCCGCGGTCACGAGGGCTGCTTATTAAGCACCTATGGTATACCCAGCCCAGCCCGTCCCGTCCAGACAGTCTCATGATGCACCCCGTCTCCCGCCCCCGCCAAACCCCTCCCCCGCCAAACCCCCTCCCCCGCCAATCCCCTCCCCCGCCAAACCCCCTCCCCCGCCAATCCCCCTCCCCCGCCAAACCCCCTCCCCCGCCAAACCCCCTCCCCCCCTGCCCCTGCCAGGCCCCACGGCTGTGCCACGTCTCGGATGTGACCGCTGAGGCTCAGAGTGGGTGACTGAGTCCCTGAGGCCACACAGCACAGGGAGGAGCCGTGGCTGGGCCTGAGCGACCCGGACCCCTGTCCCTCCCCCCTACTCCGGCACCTGTTGCTCTGCACCTTCCTGCGGGAATCCTAGAAACTGCGGAGACGTGGGAGCCGGCGGGAACCCTAGAAACCGCCGAGACACTGGACCCTCTGCGCCCAGCCACGCCGGACGCCACCGGGCTGGGAGAGGCGCTGTCGCAGGCGCATGCCGGAGCAGGAGAGACTGGGGCGGCGGGGACTCAGACCCGCCCCAGAGCCCTGGACTGGGCGTCCCCCTCCCAGGAGCACTGCACAGGGAGTCCTTGCAGCACCGTGGGGTCTTGGGGCTGGGAGGATCCAGGTGCGGGGCACAGGAGGGGCTCTGAGCATTCTTGGGGAGGGGACGGTCCCGCCCCAGCCTCAGTCTGCCCGCCACGCCCTGCAAAATGGGGGTGAGGATAATGCCGGGCTCACGGAGCTGTTCAAAGTCGTAATAAATGAGCCGCCTCTTGGGTATGTCTTCGCTCTGATTGAAGTTTGGACGTTCTGCTCAAAATCCCCAAATGGGGCCGGGCGCGGAGGCTCAGGCCTGTCATCGCAGCACTCTGGGAGGCCGAGGCGGGAGGATCGCTCGAGGTCAGGAGTTCGAGACCAGCCTGAGCAAGAGCAAGATCCCGTCTCTACTATAAATAGAAAGAAATTAATTGGCCAACTAACATATATAGAAAAAACTAGCCGGGCGTGGTGGCGCATGCCTGTAGTCCCAGCTACTCGGGAGGCTGAGGCAGGAGGATCGCTTGAGCCCAGGAGTCTGAGGTTGCTGTGAGCGAGGCTGACGCCACGGCACTCACTCTAGCCTGGGCAGCAAAGCGAGACTCTGTCTCAAAAAAAAAGTCCCCAAATGGGAGCGTGAAAATGCGTTCATGCGTTCACCCATCCATTCCGGCGATGCACACACACGCCTCAGTCTGTCCCTCTGGGAGCCCCCCTTGGGCGGGGGAGGCGGAGCCCACGGAGCGCCCAGCACCCTGCAGACACAGGCCCGGGCAGGGGGAGGGGCGGCTTGGGGGTGGGGCAGCTAGGTCCCCCCATAACAGGAGCCTTGCTGGGTCCCCAGCGCCCCCGCCATCGCCCTGACACCCACACGCACACCCTGAATTCGCCCTCTTCCTGTCCACACCGCCAGACTCCCCCGCACCCTGCCTGGGAGGCCCCTGCTCCCCACAAACGACTGGGCGGTGGGGGAGCCCTGAAACCCCACCTGTGGTGGACAGGTGGGCCGACTCCCCGAGTGGCCACCAGGGGGCAGCAGCGGCACGGCCCTTGGGCTTTTGCTGAACCGATTTTCCCGGTTTCGGGGGAGGCGGGGTGGGGGGGGGGTGGTGACAGCCCCGAAGCTGTGAATGTCACGGCCAAAGGGGACGAGGCTCCAAAGGGGACGAGGCTCCAAAGAGGACGAGGCCCCTGGGGAAGAGCGCCTGGAGTCAGGGAGCCCAGGCCGGCTACAGCCCGGCTAATTCTTTTTTTCCTTTTTGTAGAGACAGGGGTCTCGCTTTGTTGCCCAGGCTAGAGTGAGTGCCGTGGCCTCAGCCTCGCTCACAGCAACCTCAAACTCCTGGGCTCAAGCGATCCTCCTGCCTCAGCCTCCCGAGTAGCTGGGACCACAGGCATGCGCCACCAGGCCCGGCTCATTTTTTGTACCATATATATTTTTAGTTGGTCAATTAATTTCCTTCTATTTTTATAGTAGAGACGGGGTCTCGCTCTTGCTCAGGCTGGTCTCGAACTCCTGACCTCAAGCGATCCTCCCGCCTCGACCTCCCAGAGTGCTGGGATGACAGGCGTGAGCCACCGCGCCCGGCCATGAATTGTGAGAATTCTTTATATGTTGTGGCTACTAGACCCTCATCAGACACATGATTTGCTAATATTTTTCTCCCATTCTGTGGGTTGTGTTTCCACTCTCTTAAAAATAGTGTCCTCTAGCACTCTGGGAGGCCGAGGCGGGTGGATCGCTGGAGGTCAGGAGTTCAAAACCAGCCTGAGCAAGAGGGAGACCCCGTCTCTACTATAAATAGAAAGAAATTAATTGGCCAACTAAAAATATATATAGAAAAAATGAGCCGGGCGTGGTGGCACATGCCTGTAGTCCCAGCTACTCGGGAGGCTGAGGCAGGAGGATCGCTTGAGCCCAGGAGTCTGAGGTTGCTGTGAGCGAGGCTGACGCCACGGCACTCACTCTAGCCCGGGCAACACAGTGAGGCTGTGTCTCAAAAAAGAAAGTAGTGTCGTTTGTGGAAGAAAAGTCTTAAGTTTCACGGAGCCCAGTTCATCTGTTTTCCGTCGGGGGCCTGTGCTGGGCCTGGCACAGCTGGGGACTCTCCTGGTCTTCGATGCCACCCTTTTCCGGGGCCTCAGCCCATCCTCCCCTCCCCCTGCACCCTGAACCCCCACACCGAGCTGGTGTGTCTGTGTCTGGCTTTGTCCCCGCAGGAGGCCCGTGGGGCTGGCCTGGCCCACGGGACAGGCGTGGAGCGGCCTTCATCCATGTTTAATGACGGAGCAGCACAGCCTTGGCAGGGACGCGGGAAACCCCCCCCCCACGGCCCGCCTCCCCCCCCGCCCCCGCCTCGGCCATGCACGGGGGTTGGGACCACGCTGGGTCCCCGCTTTCCAGATGGGGAAACTGAGGCACGGGGGGGGCTGGGTGTGGAGGGAACCTGCCTGGTCCCTGTGGTTGGGGCTACGGCCAAGCTGGCGCCCGCCCTGCCCTGGGTGGCCTTGCCAGTCGGTTCAGCCCGAAAGGAAACACCCAGGAGGAGGGAAGAGGAACACCTGCCAGGGTGCCGGGGCGGGAGGAGGGGCAGTTTCTTCTTTCCGGCTGGGAGCTGGAGGGGGAGGGGGAGGTCACACAGTCAGTCGACAAACGTCTCCCAGCGCAGGCGGGGCCCAGGCTGTGCCTCCAACGAGCTGTGCAGCTTGGGCAGCTCCGAGCCTCGGTTTTCCCGTCGGTGAAATGGGGTAGCTAGTCCTGGGGCGGGGGGCGTGGGGGCGGGGGGGGGTCAGGCTGTGGCAAGTGAGAAGCCGCCAGGTGGGGGAGGGGACTCACCCTCAAAGCCGACACCATCCTTAATAGTTTTAAGCCTTCGAGATGGCTCAGGCCTGCCCTACCAGCACTATGGGAGGCCGAGGCGGGAGGATGGCTCCAGGTCAGGATTTCGAGACCAGCCTGAGCAAGAGCGAGACCCCGTCTCTACTATAAACAGAAAGAAATTAATTGGCCAACTAATATATATAGGAAAACTTAGCCGGGCGTGGTGGCGCATGCCTGTAGTCCCAGCTACTCGGGAGGCTGAGGCAGGAGGATCGCCTGAGCCCGGGAGTCTGAGGTTGTCCTTCCCCAGGTGCTAATGTCCCCGCCCCCCGGGGCACCTGCCCAGCCCTCACGGGCCCCTCGCTCGCCCCCTGGAAGGCCCGGGGTGCAAAAGAGCCCCCCACCCTCAGATGCCAGCGGCTCGGCCCCCATCCACGTTCTAGACACGGCCCCCCACCATTTTAAATGGGGAAACTGAGGCTCCATCAATCACGAAGAGCATCATCATCCAGCCCCAGGGGCTCGGCTGGTCACCCCGGTCCGGCCGCCCGCCAGCCCGCCACCCTGGGGGCCACCCCGGGCACGGCCAGCAGGGCCGTGTCAGCCCCGCCCGCCCGGCAGGGTGGCGACACCCACCTCCCGAGCCGGTTTCCCAGCGGCCGGTCTGGCTGGAGGCCCAGGCCCCATCCTGCGGGCGTTGGAGGCTGCCTGGTGCCAGCTGGGAATGGGGACCCGAGGGGGCGTCCAGGGTGGGGCTGCAGGGCCAGGGAAACTCCGGGCTTCCGCACCAGGCACCGGGCTTGGCTTCGGGGTCAGGAAGTCCCCGGCCACCCTCGCCCGCGCCTGTCACCTCGTCGGGGCGGGAACGGGGCGGCACCAGGCTCCTCGGCCGCAGAGTCCCTTCGTTTTATTTATTTATTTATTTTTCAGACAGAGTCTCGCTCTGTCGCCCGGGCTGGAGTGAGTGCCTCGGCCTCAGCCTCGCTCACAGCAACTTCACACTCCTGGGCTCAAGCGATCCTCCTGCCTCAGCCTCCCGAGTAGCTGGGAATACAGGCATGCGCCACCACGCCCGGCTAATTTTTTTCTCTATGCATTTTGAGTTGTGCAGCTAATTTCTTTCTATTTTTAGTAGAGACGGGGTCTCGCTCTTGCTCAGGCTGGCCTCGAACTCCTGACCTCGAGCGATCCTCCCGCCTCGGCCTCCCAGAGTGCTGGACCGGCCCAGATTCCCTTCTCCAGGAAGTGCCCGCCCCCCTCCCTCCCCCCCAAGCTGGGGCCTCAACAATGTGCTCCAGGCTCAGAGCCAAGGCCCCGGGTCTGAGCCCTGCCTCTGCCTCTGATAGACCTCCCTGAGCCTCAGTTTCCCCAGCTGTGAAACAGGCTCGTTCCTGGAGTCCTGGGATTGGGAGGGGGTGAATGAATCTGGAGTCAGGCCCGAGGCGTCCGTAGGAGGCCGGGCCTCCTCCTCCTCCGGACGGGCACAGGCTCAAGGAGATAAAGTCACCGAGGGCCAGGGAAGGGCGGAGGCTGCGTCGGGAGGCCGAGGGAGGTCCTGGAGACTCAGAGGACTGCAGGGCTCCCTCCTGGGCCCCGGCCACCTCTGAGCTTCCCACCTGTTCCTTCCAGCCTCTCCCTTACCCAGATCCCTCTGCCCCCAGAGCCTCGGTTTCCCCCCTCTGTGAGACGGGCTCAAGCGGCGCCCCTGACCCTCTTTGCCTCCATCCACTCCTCCGCCAGGACAGCCGCTCCCGGAGCTGGTCCCTTCTGCCACCCGGCGCAGCCCGGCCATGGCTCTCCGGTCTCCTCACTTTTGCTGTCGCTCCCCACAGGCACGCCTCCCTGGGGGCCCGAGCCAGACACGTCCCTCTTCTGCCTAGAACCCTCTGCGGCTCCCACCTCCCTCGGGCTAAAAGCCAAAGTCCCGCCCTATCCTCGAGGCCCATTCCGTCCTCCCCGTCAGTGCACTCAGCCCCCTCGGCCCCCTGGAGGCTCCTCCCGCGAGCCTGCCGCAGGGCCTTTGCACGGCCAGCCTCCGCCCGGAACCAAGTCTCCCCTGCCGCCCCGGGTCCCAGTTCAAACGCCGCACTCGCCGCGCCTGGCCTTTCTCCCTCCCCCGCCACCGGCAGTCTGTATTTCGTTCACGGTGGGGTCCCCAGCTCCTGGACACAGTCCGGGCTCAACCAGCCTGCTGGGGACGGGGGCACAGCCCAGTCGTGGTCTGGGCACAATGAGGGACGCGTGAAGCCGGCCACGCAGCCCGGGGGCGGCAGAGGGAGCGTCTCGCAGCTCCCAGATCGGGCAGCCACGGAGGGCTTCCTGGAGGGGGCGGCGCTGGGGCTGAGGGCAGGGAGGGCGTGGAGGAGCGGGGGAGGGGGGTTCCGGCCAGAAGCGAAGACCCGGGCAAAGGCCCCGGTCGGGAAAGCGCCTGTGCGTGTGAGAGGGGAAGGCAGAGTGGGAGGCCGAGGCAGAGGCCGAGGCGGGAGAGGATGGAGGGAGGGGACGGGGTGGGTCTCAGCTTAAGAGCAACAGGGGGCCGGGCGCGGTGGCTCTCGCCTGTCATCCCAGCACTCTGGGAGGCCGAGGTGGGCGGATGTCTCAAGGTCAGGAGTTCGAGACCAACCTGAGCAAGAGCGAGACCCCTTCTCTACTAAAAGTAGAAGTTAATTGGTCAACTAAAAATATACAGAAAATCAGCCGGGCGTGGTGGCGCGTGCCTGTAGTCCCAGCTACTCAGGAGGCTGAGGCAGGAGGATCGCTTGAGCCCAGGAGTCTGAGGTTGCTGTGAGTGAGGCTGACGCCACGGCACTCTCTCTGCCCGGGCAACAAAGCGAGACTCTGTCTCAAAAAAAAAAAAAAACGGGCTCGTTGGCGCCTCCCATAGCAGGGACACGCCCCTCCCTGCCTGCAGCAGCTCTCGGGACCACGTGTTTCTCACTGGCTCACAGAGGGGGAAACTGAGGCTCAAAGAGGTGAAGTCGCTCCTCCGGGGTCCCCAGGTGCAAACGTCCCAGCCGGCAGCCTGCGATGCCCTCCTCCCACGCCGCCGCGTTGCAGAGGGCGGAAGGGAGGCGCAGGGCGGCGCTGTCACTGCCCCGGGTCCCCTGGCAGCCGACTGAGCCCTCCGCCCGCCCGCGGGGACTTTCTCTCAGGGCGGAGACAGGGCGGGTTTCACAGGTGGGTGGCCCGGCCGGTTTCGGTTTGCTCCCTGCGTTGGGCTCCAGCCGCCTGCGAGGCCCGCCTAGGGAGGCTGTCCGGCCCTAGGCCTCGGAGGAAACAGGCGACACGCCCGCCCGGAGCCCAGGGCGGTCGGGGATCCCGGCTCAGCGCACGGGGGTGTACTGAGCCTCGATCACTCCTCCAATCAACAGCCAATGCTGGTCGGGCGCGGAGGCTCACGCCTGTCATCCCAGCACTCTGGGAGGCCGAGACGGGCGGGTCGCTCGTGGTCAGGAGTTCGAGACCAGCCTGAGCAAGAGCGAGACCCCGTCTCTATCATAAATAGAAAGAAATTAATTGGCCAACTAATATATATAGAGAAAAAATGAGCCGGGCGTGGTGGCACATGCCTGTAGTCCCAGCTACTCGGGAGGCTGAGGCAGGAGGATCGCTTGAGCCCAGGAGTTGGAGGTTGCTGTGAGCGAGGCTGACGCCAGGGCACTCACTCTAGCCTGGGCGACAGAGCGAGACTCTGTCTCAAAAAAAAAAAAAGCCTGCGATCGGTGGCGGGAAGACAGCCCCGGGAGCATGCTGGTCCCCCTGCCCCAGGGCCTTTGCACAGGCTGTGCCTTCTGCCCGGGATTCCCCCACCCTCTGCCTGCAACGCTCCTCCTTTCAGGTCCGGGCCGGGGCTCACCTCCACCAGGAAGCCCTCGCGTGCGGGAGGGCCTCAGCACTGGTGCGGATTCATCTGATAAATATCTGGACGGGGCCTTCCATTCACTGAGCGACTCTTTTAGTAAAGAGGCGATCCTCCTGCCTCAGCCTCCCACACCACTTTTTCCCTTTTAGCCTCACTTTAGAGGTGAGAGGATGGAGGCCCAGCATCCGGGGCCAGATTCGGGTCCAGTGGGCCATTTGCCTCTGGCCTCAGTAGTACTGGCCACAAAATGGGACTTTGGGTGACCTCGGGTGCCGGATGTGGCCCTGGACACAGGGGCCGGGCCAGAGAGGAAGAGCCCTGGTCCCCTCGTCCTCTCGGGGGCCCCTGGCGGTTTGAAGAGTCTTGGGGACATTCCGGTGAAACTCTGGAACAACGGCCCCATTCTTGTGCCCCGTCCCCAGGCACAGACAGCGCACGTGTGAGCCGGTCACCGCGGCGCACGCCGGCCCGGCCCGCCAGCAGCTGGGAAGGCCGAGGACAAGGGGCCACAGTGCTCCCGACGCCCGCGCTTTCTCTGCGCCTGGCCGGGCACCCGGTGGTGACGGCGGCGACAGCCTCGGGCGAGGGAAGCCCCGTCCCGGGGGACCAGGGTCAGCCAAGACACGGCGCCCGGGCAGCTCTGAACTTCGGGCGAGCGGGACTGTCTTGGTCCGTCTCTCGCTGCTGCAACGGGGCCGCCACCGGCCGGCCGTGAGGGACAGGCACTGTCACCTGGCTCACGGCTCTGTTTGTTTTGTTCTTTTTTTTTTTTTTTTTTTGAGACAGAGTCCCACTTTGTTGCCCAGGCTACGGTGAGTGCCGTGGCGTCAGCCTCGCTCACAGCAACCTCCAACTCCTGGGCTCAAGCGATCCTCCTGCCTCAGCCTCCCGAGTAGCTGGGACTACAGGCATGTGCCACCATGCCCGGCTAATTTTTTCTATATATTTTTCTAGTTGACCAATTAATTTCTTTCTATTTTTTGTAGAGACGGGGTCTCGCTCTTGCTCAGGCTGGTCTCGAACTCCTGACCTCGAGCGATCCTCCAGCCTCGGCCTCCCGGAGTGCTGGGATGACAGGTGTGAGCCACCGCGCCCGGCCTGGCTCACGCTTCTGGAAGTTGGGAAGTCCAAGCTCGAGGGATTGTGTCCGGCCGGGGCCTTCCTGCTGCGTCATCAAAAGGGGCCGGGCACGGAGGCTCACGCCTGTCATCCCAGCACTCTGGGAGGCCGAGGCGGGAGGATTGTTTGAGCTCAGGAGTTCGAGACCAGCCTGAGCAAGAGCGAGACCCCGTCCCTACTAAAAATAGAAAGAAATTAATCGGCCAACTAAAAATATATAGAAAAAATGAGCCGGGCATGGTGGCGCATGCCTGTAGTCCCAGCTACTTGGGAGGCTGAGGCAGGAGGATCGCTTGAGCCCAGGAGTTGGAGGTTGCTGTGAGCGGTGATGACACCACGGCACTACAGTCCAGGCGACACAGTTAGACTCTATCGCAATAATAATAATAATACAAGTGCGGGTTGTTTATCTGAAATTCCATGTAACCGAGCAGCTGTATTCTGCCTGGCAACAGAGATCATCACCACGCCTGTTTCACAGACGGGGAAGCAGAGGCCCAGAGAGGTCAAGTGACGTGCCTGAGGCAGCACAGCCAGGCAGGCGCAGAAGGAGAATCTAATCAGGAGCGGGGGGACCTGGGGGCCCTTGGCACTCCGCCCCCGCCTGGGGCACGAGGTCTCGTCTCGCTCCTAACCCTGGCTGGGGGTGGCCACGGGGGACAGCGCCGGGAGCACCGGGACAAGGCCGTCCGCACAGACACCTGCCGGCATCGCGCACCGGGACAGCCAGCTGGACTTGGGCGCCCGGACGCGGGGTGGACTGGTGCCCTGTGGACAGCTGGTGTCACGTCCCCGCCAACAGCCAGCGCCCAGGCTGGCGGGCTTGTCACAGTGCCCAGTGCTGGCGGAGTGACTTCTTAGTGACCCGATACGCTGCCATCGGTCCCCGTCACTCGATACCTGGTAAACAGTGTCCCGAGGGTGTGGGGCCGGGGACGGGGCTGGACGTGGACCCGG
Organism: Mirza zaza; assembly: GCA_008750895.1. Taxonomy (NCBI): domain Eukaryota; kingdom Metazoa; phylum Chordata; class Mammalia; order Primates; family Cheirogaleidae; genus Mirza; species Mirza zaza. The sequence goes on from VSMD01026089.1 coordinate 33,989, forward strand.
GTCCCGACACCCGAGGAGCCGCAGTGCCCGCTAGTCCCGCCACCCGCCACCTCTCAGCCGCCGCCCGGCCGTGTTCCCCTAGCCCGTAACTCTAACCGCCCCGCGCCCGATACCCTGTAAACACCAAGCGATACTTTGTTCCCCCCGCGCGCCTCTGCGTGTCTGCGTGACTGGGACAACCTGACCAGAGCAGCGCCATTTCACCGCACGTGAAAATCACACGGAATTAGGCCGGGCGCGGCGGCTCACGCCTGTCATCCCAGCACTCTGGGAGGCCGAGGCGGGAGGATCGCTCGAGGTTGGGAATTCGAAACCAGCCTGAGCAAGAGCGAGACCCTGTCTCTACTATAAATAGAAAGAAATTAATTGGCCAACTAATACATAGAGAAAAAATGAGCCGGGCATGGTGGCGCATGCCTGTAGTCCCAGCTACTCGGGAGGCTGAGGCAGGAGGATGGCTTGAGCCCAGGAGTCTGAGGTTGCTGTGAGCGAGGCTGACGCCACGGCACTCACTCTAGCCTGGGCGACAGAGCGAGACTCTGTCTCAAAAAAAAAAAAAAAATAGTGACTCAGAACTGGGCAGAGTAAAAAAGGATCTTGGGGTCCTTGGGCAGGACCACACAGGCCGGGCTGAGGAGCCGGGATTTGTCCCGGGGGGTAATAGGGAGCTACGGAGGGTGAGTGAGCACAGCAGGGGCCCGTTGGGTCGGGACGCAGGGATGGATTCGCTTCGGGCCTTGGAGTTCCCATCTGTGCAATGGGCTGAGGTGGCCACAAACAAAAAACGGGGCGTCCCGGGCCTGGAGGCTGGAAGGAAGGGGCTCTGAGCGCCGTGGCAGCAGGGCCGACCACTGAGCGCGGCTTCTGCTTCTCCCGGCGCACGGCGGCGGCGTGCGGGCTCGGGCTGCCCGTGCAGTGCGTGTGGGCGGGGGCAGCGGGGACCCGGGGCCAGCGAGGAGGCCAGGAGACTGTCCCCTAGGACGCCGCCGTGGCAGGCGGGCCGGGCTCTCTCATTTATCGCGGTGCGTGTGCTGAGCGCCTACTGCATGCTGCGGTTCCGGTCCAGGCTTTCCCCCTTTCTGGGTGACCCCGGGCAAGTGAGGCCACCCACGCCAGGACTGGGCCCAGCTTGTTGGAGGGGAAACCGAGGCTCACAGAGGGAGAGCTCCCACCTCAAGACCCAGGGCAGTGGCTGAACTGCAGCTGGGGTTTGTAGTTGTCCGGGACTTGGCGGGGCGGAGGGGCGGCCACGAAGTGGGAGGGAGGTGGCTTGCCCGAGGCTGCTGCCCTGAGGCCGGAGGGACTCGGGGGGACGCGAGGCGGAGCAGTGCAGGCAGCCGGCACAGCAGGTGCCAAGGCCCTGGGGCAGGAATGTGCTCGGCCGGCCGGTCTTCAGAAACAGCGAGGCTGAGCGCAGGGCAGGTGGAAGGACGCGAGGCCGAGACGTCCCAGGAGCCGTGGGGGCCGGAGCAGCCGCGCGGGTTTCCAGCAGGGAAGAGAAGGAATCCGAACCCGGCCGCCGAGTCAGGCCCGACCTGGGCGCCCCCAGCCGGCAGCGCGGCCCGGGGCCCCGCCGCTAACGCACGCACGCATGCGCACACAGGCGCCTCCTGTTTTCCACGCCACGTGCAAACACGGTCGCGCATGCGCGCACAGCCCCAGCACGCCCGTGCGCGCGCGCAGACGCGGGGGCGTTTCCCGTTTTCAGGGAGCCGCCGAGAGCGGGCGCGTTTTGGGCGAGCTCGCGGCGACCCCGCGCCCCGACCCGGTTAACTCCCTGGTGAACTCCTCTTCATCCCTCAAAGCCCCAACTCCAATGCCCTCTCTTCCTGGAAGGCCTTCCAGCACCCACCCTTCCCTCTGGCTCCACCCTGACTCCGCAGGGCCAGCGGTGCGGCCCGGCGACCTTGGAACTCTCAGTGTGCTGCTGTATTCATCACGGGTCAAAGATGCTGAATAGTTTTTATTATTATTTCCAGGCTTTCCCCCGTGAACGCTCAAACTCACAGGGCGGTTGGCCCAGGCAGAGTCACCTGGCCATCCGCGACCCACCCCTGTGGCCGTGATGATAAAAGGCTCCATCTAATTGGCCGGTGCTGGTCACATGTCCACACAGGGAACCGGGAAGTAGACCTGACTCTTCCTGAGCCAGAAGAGGGGCGGCAGGGAGACACCCCCACAGACGCGAGGACTTAGGGTTCCCCTGCCTGCCCCGTCCTGGCTGGGGGGGCTTGGGCGAGTCACCCGTTGTCTGTGCCTCAGTTTCCCCACCCATGAGTCAGGCTCGGTGGAGCGGAGACGTGGGAGCACAGAGGGCCTCCCCGCCCCACCCGCCCCAGCCGCCCCAGCCGGGCCTTCAGTCCCGGGACTCCGTCCGGATCCGGGCGCGTCCGGATCCGGGCGCAGCCGGCCCCGGGGCCCCGCGGGCTGAGTCACCGTTTCCTCCTGGCGCCCTGCCCGGGCCGGTGCTTTCTGGGGACTTTCCTGAACACCGAGAGCAAGCCGGGTGGGGGCGGCTCCCGGGCGGGGGACGCGGGCACGGAAACGCGCGTGTGGGCGGGTTTGCGCGTCTCCTGGCGCGGGTTCAAATCCCGCGTGCGGGCCCACCTGGGGGCCGGGGCCGCGTGCGCGTGCGCACCAGTGCTTCCCAGGGTCGCAGCTGCTCGCACCCAGCTCGCTGGTTCGTGTCCGTGCTCTCGGCGCGCTCACCTGCGCGTCCGCACCTGCGCACACACCTGCGCGTCTGCACCTGCGCGTGCAGGTCACGGCTGCGCCGGCCGCGGACAGGCGCATGTGGTGGCGGGGACCCCGGGCGGCAGCGGGGCGGTGGCTGGAACGGCGGGCTGGGTTACAGAGTTGAGTTGGGAGGAAACAGATTATTAAGATACTCCTGGACGTGTACTCCGGGTCCCTGGCCCTGGGGACACAGCCGGACACCACGGTGACAAACAAATATACAGCCCCAGGGCCGTGGAAGGCCAGGAAGCAAGACGCCTCAGAGCAGGGGTAGGGACTGGGGGTGCCCCGGGCTAGGGACAGGGAGAGCCTGCCGAGGAGGTGGCGTGTGGCCTGGTACAGGCAGCAGGCAGAGAAGGGCCCGGTTGGTCCACGGAGAGGGAGTGCCCGTGGAGGCCCGGCACGTGCAAAGGCCCTGGGGCGAGGCCGGGCGGGCAGAGGGGCGCCGGCCTCATCCGGGAAGGTCTAAGCCCAGCGCGGGGAGGGGAAGGGTCTGGAGGCTGCGCCGGTGCGGCCGCCGGGACGGACTGTCCTGTAACTGGAGCCCGGCCGGGTCGCGTCCCCGCCTGCCCGCCCCGGTGCTCCCTGCTCGGGACAGAATGTGCCCGCGGCCCAGAGGCCGGCGCTGGGCGGCCTGGCGGGGGCGGGAGGGGAGGCGCGAGGATTCCTGAA
>VSMD01026091.1:0-34032 GCA_008750895.1 Mirza zaza
GGTGGGTGTGCGTGCGCGTGTGTCTCGGTGGGTGTGCGCGCGCGTGTGTCTCGGTGAGTGTGCGCGCGCGCGCGTGTCTGTGTGGGTGTGCGCGCGCGCGCGTGTCTCGGTGGGTGTGCGCGCGCGCGCGTGTCTCGGTGGGTGTGTCGTGCGTGCGCGCGGCGAGTGCCGGCGCTGTGCGCTGTGGGGGCGCCGGGCCGGGCTGCGGGCGGCCGGCGGGGGCGGCCTGCGTGCTGTGCGGGGTGCAGCCGGCACAGCCTGCGCTGCGGCCGCCGCCCTGTCCCTCCCCAGGCTGCCCGCTGGGTCCTCCGCGGCGTCCTCTGCAGCCCAGCGGGGTGCGGGCCAACAGTTGGGTTCAGAGCACAGCAGGGAGCCGTGAAAGGGCCCGTCCCTCCTCTCCTCCCCTGAACGCGAGAGCCTTCACCTTCTGGGTCTCCCCCTTTCAGTGCAGCAGATGTCAGAGTCTTTAGCTGATTTACCCTGGCTTCCGGGTCCCAGGGGATGGCAAAGATAGCCCTGAATCTCCCAAGTGGGGCCCCAGCTCCTCAGTCTCCTTTATGTGAGTGTTCTCAAGTCCTGCCTCTTTTGAAAAGTTATATTTCAAACATGCAGAAGTTATAAAGAATAATATGATTAATATTTTAATATTTCTTTCTTTCTTTTTTTAGAGATAGCATCTTGCTCTGTCACCTAGGCTAGAGTACAGTGGCCTGATCATAGCTCACTGTACCCTTGAATCTCTGGGCTGAAGCGGTCCTCCTGTCTCAGCCTCCTGAGGAGCTGGGACTATGGGCACGTGCCACCATGCCCAGCTAACTTTTCCTTTCTTTTTTTTTTTTTTACAGATAGGGTCTTCCTTTGTTGCTCAGGCTGGTCTTGAACTCCTGGCCTCAAGTGATCCACCCCCCTCAGTCTCCCAAAGTGCTGGGATTACAGGCATGAGCCCCCATGCCCAGCCACCAATACTTTTTATTTACCACCTAGTTTAGAAAATAAACTAATACCAATATGATGGAAGCTGCCTGTGTTCCTCCCCTTTTCCCTCCTGGATTTGGTGTTTATCATGACCATATTCTTTATACTTTTTAAACGTATACATGTATATGTATCCTAAGCAATATATCATGATTTTGCCCCACGCACTGTATATATTCTTCTGCAATTTGCTCTTTTTTGCTCAGTATTTATTAGTGAGATTCATCTGTGAGATAGGCATAGCTCTAGTTAAACCACTTTAACTGCTGTGTAATATGACATTCGAATATATAAATGCATTACAGTTAGGAAATTTAGGTTATTTTTTATTTTTTTGCTCTTATAAACAATGCTTCTATAAATATTTTTGCAAACATATCCCGGGGTACCGTGTGAGCTTTTCTCTATACCTAAGAGGGAATTGCTGGGATATCAGATATATATATGTCTTTGCCTTTTTGGTACATTGACAAATTGCCCTCCAAAGCACTCATACCAATGGACACTACAGACAGCCATGTGTGGGGGCTCCTCAGGTTCCACATCCTCGCCAGCACTTGGTGTCAGACTTTTGATAGCTTTGGTTCATCTGCCATCAGATTTTTCTCTCTAGCCTTTCAGCTTTACCATCATAAAAATACATTGGCCAAGCACTTATTTATGTGTTGGACTGTCACAGGACTGTCTACCCCACCCGAGCCCTGCTCCCTAGAGGTGCAGTCTGACCCAGACAGCTCCAAGGCACGTGCACATCAGACAAACCAGACATCCCTGGAGCTTCTGTGGACCAAGCCTCTTTGAGGCACTTTCATGCCTGCTGCAATTGTATGAGGAAGTTTTGTGTCATGAGCCCCATTTACAGGTAAGGAAGGTAAGTGTTATGGGTTAAATTGTGCCCCCCCATTCTTATGTTAAAGTCTTAATCCCCAGTACCTGAGAATATGACCTTATTTGGAGATAGGATGTTTACAGATATAATCAAGTTAAGATGAGGTCATTAGTATGAGCCCTAATCCAATATGACTGTCCTTATTAAAAGGAGAAATTCAGACACAGAGAGAAGAGCACACAGGGAGAACATCATGTGAGCACGAAGGCTGAGATTGGGGTGATGCATCTACAAGCCAAGGAACACCTAAGATTACCAGCAAACCACCGGCAGCGCCGAGAGAGGGGTGACACGGATCCTTGCTCACAGCCCTCAGAAAGAACCAACCCTGCCAACACCTTGCCCTTGGACTTCCGGCTTCTAGAACTGTGAGACAATAAATTTCTATTGGTTTAGCCACGCAAGTCTGTGGTAATACTTTGTGATGGCAGCCCAGGAACCACTGCATTAAGTCTTAGGGGACTCCCCCAAAATTCAGTTATTGTGTAGCAGAGCCAGAAATCAAACCCTTGTGTTCTGTCTCCCAAGTCCTGCTCAATTTCCACTGTGGCAAAAGGCGAATACTGACAGAAATGACGCACATGGAAAGAAACCAAACCATACTATGATTCCATTTATCAAGATTTGTCCCACCCAGACCCAGGCCTCATCTATACTTGGCTTTTGTGGAATTTTCCAGCTCCCTCCCACACCTTGACATCCATTCCACCACGTTTGCCTGGGATGAAGGTCAAAGAGGATCCACTGACTTGCTGAGGAGGTCCTGTAGGTGTGTTCCAACAGGACCACCTGTGTGCATCAACAGGTCAGCGGTGACACACACAGTGTGATGCTGGGCAGGCTCCGGTGCTGAAAAGTATCTCCTCCAACTTACTTTATTCTTAGCAATTGATTTCTTAGGTTTGAAAATTCTCCCACATCTTCAAGAGTCCTTTATTAATTCACTCTTTGAACGAGTAACGCTGCATTATCAGTTAGTGAGAGTAAGACAGCTCCAGGGCACTTTGCAAAGTTGCCTTGAACCATCCCAACGACAGGGCAGGCTGGTCTCAGGACCTCGGTGAACTCAGGTCCACGCCTGAGTAAATGTGCTGTGGCATAGAATGTGCCTGTGGGAAGAGTAAATGTGCTGTGGCATAGAATGGATACTTTGGAGTTGAGGGTTTGGATGGGGTGAGGTTGGGGACATTGTTGCCTGGCCCTGGGAGCCACTTGCGCTTAGGAAATGCCATTCTCTTTTGTTCCGTGACCCTAATACTGTCTCACTACCATCTTGGAGTGGAACTCAGATGAGGAGAATCACTTTTGCCTTTTGGTGTTCTTTTGCTTCTTCCTTTGTAAATACAGGTGTGGTGTCTGACCTTCCCCCATATTGCATGGAGAATGGGAATGTTCTGGCAATATACAGCTCTGAGATCTTTCTGAGGAGCTGAATAAATCCCTTTGATATGATGGTGGAGAACGCCAGGGACTGTTCTGAGACCAGTTGTGTCCTCCACTGGGCTGCCTGTGCCATACCATAGCTCACCTCAGTTCTCTCCCCTCATCATTTTTTTGATCTAACAGTTATATAATTCAAAAGCCCAATTTGCTAACAAGGAATAATTACATTGATTTCCAATGATGAACATAGCGGGGAGAAACCTTCAGGAACACTACTCAGAAAGATTAAATTTTTCAGCACTCGTTCTCCTCTGAATGAAGTTTCCTTCTAGGGGAGGATCACTTGAGCTTGGGGTTTTGAGGTTGCAGTGAGCTATGATTGTGCCACTGCTCTCCAGTCTGGGCAAAAAGAAAAAAAATTAGTTTTAAAAAGTTTAATTAAAAAAAAATATATATATATATTTAAGGCTGGTCAAGTAAAGCAGTGAGAGTGGAGGAGGAACAAAGTAGTCTGTAACTGGTTGTGATCAGTTAATTGTAAACACCCCTGCACTCAGATCACCCAGAAAAAAATTTATTGAGCACCTGCTATGTGTCAAACACTGAGGTAGGCCCCGGGTATGCAATGGTGAGCCAGATGACGTCCCTGCCCTCATGGAGTTCACATTCTAATGGGAAGAGCAGACAATGGACTAAATTAATAATGTCAAGTTGTGGTAAGTGCTGAAGAAAAATAAAGCAGTGTAAGAGGACAGTGATGAAGGTAGGGCCGGGCATGGTGGTTCACGCCTGTAATCCTAGCACTCTGGGAGGCCGAGGCAGGAAGACTGCTTGAGGTCAGGAGTTTGAGACCAGCCTGAGCAAGAGCGAGACCCTGTCTCTATAAAAAATAGAATAATTAGCTGGGCACAGTGGGGTGCCCCTGTAGTCCCAGCTACTTGGGAGGCTGAGGCAGGAGGATCACTTGAGCCCAGGAGCTTGAGGCTACAGTGAGCTATGATGATGCCATGGCACTCCAGCCCAGGCAACAGAGCGAGACCCTCTCTCAAAAATAAAAGAAAGAGAGTGATGCAGGTGGGCTGGGGGCAGTGGCTCTTTTAGAGAAGATGACATTGATGCAGAGATCATTATGGAGAAGGTGGTGCAGATCCCAGGCAGCGGGGAGAGTGCAGGTGAGACAGGCGAGGCTGGGCCAGTCCTTATGCCCCCACATCCCACCCCAGACACGCAGACGGCCAGCTCCTCCTGTGGCTGGTCACTCATACCAGCAAGACTGGCGAGGGCACAGAGCATTGCCTCTTGCTATGGAAAGAACAGGGCTAGCCTGTCTACACCAGCATGGAACACGTTTCCTCACTGTCCTTGGCCCAGTGCTCTCACTGCTGAATCTGACAGACCTGCGGGAGTTCGGGTTTCGTCGGCAGAACGGAGAACATGGAACACTGGAGCATGTTCTAGGCCTCACCAGAGGGCTCTCACCAGAGGGTTATGGGTACGTGTTTCTAGCGATGACGAAGGCTGAGAATGGCTCAAGAGTTAAGATTCCCTTAGCCTTGCAGCATCCTAGGCCCTCAGGCTTGAAGGTCTTCTAAAAAACTTTCTGCCTTTAGATAAAACCAGGCTACCTCTTGGGTTCGCCATCGGGTGTCAGACAATTATCAGTGACTCTACACTTGTGCTGTCGGTGAAATAGCCACTAGCCACGTGTGGTTACTGAGCCTTGCGATGGGGCTTATCTGAACTGAGATGTGCTGTGAGCGTAAAATACACATTGGATTTCGAAAACAATATGAAAAACAAGGCGAAACATCTAATTATTTCCAAATTGATTACATTGTTTTATATTGATAATATTTTGAATCTCTTGGGTTAAATAAAATACATTATAAAAATTACAAAGCAGGGTGTAGCAGACAGAGTCGGGTGCCATGGCTCACATCTGCAATCCCAGAGACTCAGCAGGCTGAGGCAGGAAGATCACCTGAGGCCAGGAGTTCAAGGTTATAGTGAGCCATGATTGTGCCACAGCACTCCAGCCTGGGAGATAGAGCAAGACCCTGTTTCTAAAAAATAAAAACAAAAATAAATTTTAAAAATACATTATAAAACCTAATTTTGGCTGGGCGTGGTGGCTCACGCCTGTAATTCTAGCACTCTGGGAGGCCGAGGCTGGAGGATCACTCAAGGTCAGTAGTTCAAAACCAGCCTGAGCAAGAGTGAGACCCCCGTTTCTACTAAAAAAATAGAAAGAAATTAATCAGCCAACTAAAAATATATAGAAAAAATTAGCCAGGCATGGTGGTGCATGCCTGTAGTCCCAGGTACTCGGGAGGCTGAGGCAGGAGGATCGCTTGAGCCCAGGAGTTTGAGGTTGCTGTGAGCTAGGCTGACCCCACGGCACTCTAGCCCGGGCAACAGAGTGAGATTCTGTCTCAAAAAAAAAAAAAAAAAAAAAAAAACCACCTAATTTTACCTGTTTTTTTTACTGTTTTAATGTGACAACTAAAAAATAATTAAATTATGTATGTGGGTCCATTATATTTCTATTGGGAAGCCCCTGTCTCAATGGGTTTCACAGCTCCTTTCCTCTAACCTGATATAATGCACTCTAGCATCTCTCAACACTATCAGCAAGTTCTCCCTTATATCTAATCTAAATCCCTGCAGCTATATTCATGCCCCTGCCTCTTGTCCAGGTCTCAGTAGAGATAGAGATTAACTGTATCCCACCATCCTTGTGAAAGCCTTTCGCGCCTTTAAATATCTTTACGTGTTTTCTTCTCAATGTTCATTCCTCAATGCTGAACAGTGCCAGTTCTTACCCCTGCTGGTAGGGATAGGGAGGAGGGCTCATCTGGCCCAGTGAAACCCGGTCAAATGCCGTGCCACATAAGGAAATTCCCAGAATGTTCTTGATAGAATGGGTTATTCAGAGCTAGACAAGCAGCTCCCTTGAGCCCACCAAGGGTAGAGGGCAGCCAGTTCTATTTCAGGCTTTCTCCTCTGGGCCTGTCAGATCTGCTGAAAGCAGGAATGAAGTTATTTTCCAGAATTCTCCTGTCCGGCAAGGGCCCCTGGAACCCTGTACCAGTTTTGAAATTTATTACCAAAAGAGGACACCCCTTGACTGCCACCCCAAAAAGGTAGATCTTCCAAAGACTACCAGGCTAGGACATTTATATTTGTGACGTTGGGATGATTCTCTTATTTTATGGATGGCAAAAACCAAGATGCAGAACAGTCAAGTGGTTCATCTCTATGGATGACGGCAGCCTGAGCATGGGATATTGAACTCAGAAACTTGACTAAGAATTCTAACTGGGTATGGTGGCTTGGGCTGGGCTCATGCCTGTAATCCTAGCGCTTTGGGAGACCGATGTCAGAGGATGGCTTGAGGCCAAGAGTATGAGACCAGCCTGGGCAACATAGTAAGACCCCACCCCCACAAAAAATAAATAAAATTAGCCAGGCATGGTGGTGCATGCCTGTAGTCCAAGCTACTCGGGAGGCTGAGGAGGGAGGATCACTTGAGCCCAGGAGTGTGAGGCTGTTGTGAGCTATGATTGTGCCACTGTACTCCAGCCTCAGTGAAAAAACCCAATTCTAACCCTGTCATTTACTAGCTGGGTGACCTTGGGTGAAGTGCTTAATCTTTTGGTATCTATTTCTTTTATCTGTAAAACTAAAATAACACATAGAGTTGGCTTGAAATGTTTGAGGTTTTCTTTTTGTTTTTTGTTTTAGAGACAGGGTCTTACTCTGTTGCCCAGGCTGGTCTCAAACTCTTGGCCTCAAACAATCCTCCAGCCTCAGCCTCCCAAAGTGCTGGGATATTACAGGCATGAGCCACTATACCTGGCCAAGTTGATGTGAAGTGTAAATGAGAGGCAGAATAGCAAAAAATAGTAAATTCTATGCCTCGATTGACCTTATCGCTAATATAGAGATCATAACAGGACCTACGTGACAAGTATAGAAGTAAATGGATTGATTCATGTAAATCTTTCACTGACACTCAGTAAGTGCTGAGCAAATGTGTGCTGTTATTTGGGAACTGTGTACATACACACATGCACGCACCCACACACCTGCACACACGTGTGCGCACACACTCACACTTAGGCACCGCTCTTTGCTCTGGCAGCACAACAGGGTTAGTTGTCTATAGCACTGTTTCTCACACTATTTTATAATTGTTTACTTGTCCATCTTCCCACTGGCTTCTAAGCTTTATAAGGGCAGGGCCCTTTTTTTCCCTTCTTTCTCTTATTACACAGTTTGTTGAATGAAGTTTCAAGAGGACACTCCAGGGGGCACGAGAGGAAACAGGTTCTGTTAGTATCCTGATCACTCTAGGGGTGAAACACTAGAACAGCCTGCCCCTCCCCACCTGATACTTGTAGTCACAGAATCCACCTGATGCCATGGGTCATGTTCAGGACGCCTTCCCGCTCTCCCCCTTCCCTTGCTCCTGGTGACTCATCTGCCAGTCCCTCTCCTACCCTGGGCTCTGTACCCCACTCCTAACTGTGCAAGTGCCCTCAGAGGTCTGGCAAAATTGTCCAGGTCCTTCCAAACGTTCTGGACCTCTGGGCTCCAGCAAAGACTCCCACCTTGCCTTTGCTCCGGCCTCAGCATTTCTCTCCCTCCCCTTTGGTGGATTGTCTTCCTTTCCTGCTTCTGTGCCCCTCCATTTTCCCCTCCGTCCTGCCTTAAGCTTTGCGCCTGCACTCAGCCCCCTGGGACATGACCTCCGCCGTCTAGGATACTAAGGCTGAAGAAGTCACTGACTATTGTCTAGCAACCATGTTGTGATACCTAGTGTCAATGTTCAATGAACACCCATGAAAATGACAGTGGCCTAAGGGAAGTCACACGTCAAAACTCCTACCTTGGAGTTTGAACGATAGCGAGGTGCAGCCGCATCATGCGCAAGCATGCTGCGTTCGTGAGGCTCTGTCCTAGAACCCGCAGAGAATGTGTTGCCTCAGGATTAGTAAGATGGGCAATTATAAGCATGGCACAGGCACTGCTAAATATCATAATCAATAGGCAGCAGCAGCTATTACATTGTGTAGGGAAAAGAGTAAATGTGTGTGGCTCTGTGGACAGCATGGCTGAGGGGAGGGCTCGGTGGTAAAAGGGGACACGGAGACAAAGGGCCTGGGGCACGCAGGTATCAGCAGGGAGTAAAAAGGAAGGCCAGCTGGGAGCAGTGGCTCACACTTGTAATCCTGTATTCCTAGCACTCTGGGAGGCCAAGGTGGGAGGATTGCTTGACCCCAGGAGTTTGAGGCTGCAGTGAGCTATTATGACATCACTGCACTCCAGCTCGGGCGACAGAGCAAGACTCTGTCTCAAAAAACAAAAACAAAACAAAACAAAACAAAACGGAAGGAAGGCCTGAAGATCCTGGGGAAGGCAGGAGGTAGTGGAGGCGAGTTGGGCCTGCGGAGAGGATATTGGCCCTGATTGGTCATCTCAGGGAGCAATTAGATGGGACAACTTTGGCAGAGCGTCAGATGAAAGATGGTGACTGGCCACATGCCTGGGCCTGCATGATCCGGCTTCTAGCACTCCCTGACCCCGACCATCCCTCAGGCCCCCAGCAGGTCAGAAACCTGAACTTGCATCAGCAACCCAGCTCAGAAGACCTAGATCTGGCTCGGGGAAAGGGAGGTGGTAGAAGGGGAGGTATTGGCCCAGAAGTGGCTCCGGAGGTTTCTGTGGTAGGATTAACTAACATCCAGGAAGCTGGGGGCATTCGGCAGGTCAGAAGGTGTTCTGGGGAGTGCTGGATATGTGGGGGTATGAGGGTGTCCATCCCTTCATCCCTGCTGCCCTCTCAGACCTGCCCTCCAACTGTGGTGAGAGAGTGGGTCTCTAGGGCAGGCCCAGGTTGCAGGGATCCCCACTCCACCCCACCGAAAGCTTTCAGGCCCTCCAGATTCATCAGTGCACGGGGGTGGGAGCTGGGGGCTGCTCATGGTTGCCAGCCAGGTGTATGCAGGTGAGCTGGGGCTTGCCTTTTAGGGTTGCTAGTCCCTGGAAGACATATGCTTGTTGTTGCTGTCCCCAGCTCTCCACGGCCTACTGGAGTCTGGGAACCTCAGGAGCCTTGTTTCTGCTCTCAGGCTGACTAATGGATCAGAGGCTGCCCCAGAGAGCAGGGCTGGAAGGGGTTGGGAGGGGCTGATGCCCCGACTGAGGCTGGGAGCCTCAGGGGCTGAGGTCTGTGTGAGTGCAGCTCCCCCCTCCAGGCCAGAGAGTAGGCAGCTTGTCAATACTTCTGATGGCTTCCTTCCTCCCCCCACCCCAAATCTTCATGCCAGGGCCTCTCATGGTGAGGTGGCAAGTACCCCTGGGAAGCAGGGTGACAACACAGGCCCTGGCATCCCAGCTCCCAACTCACCACCTGTTGTCACACCAGGAGGGCGGGGTGCCTGGCTTTGTGGTTAGAGCCGGTCTCTGTATCAGGGGACTTTACTTTGCACATCTGAACCTGAGCGCGTTAGGCCTGTTTCCTTTTTTTTCCCCCCACCTTGGAAGTACACACCGGCTAGACTTGTTTTCTAATGGTCTGCCCAGTTCTGACATTTTTGGGTCCTGTGTAAAGGGAACCCCTCTTTTCCACCGTCACTCCTAACCTGGAGTGGGGAGAGTGGCACGTCCCTGCCCCCACCGCGCACTCGGGGTTTCCCTCCCCCAGCCCCGCACGCACCGAGCTGGGCAGCAAGGACCGTGGGACACAGCTGTGGATTTGGAGCTAGAAGGAAAGTGGGAAACTGTCCACACAAGTTCTCCTATTCCTATGTATTATATAATTATGTTTAATTTAGATGAAATTCACATAAGATTTACTGGGTTATATATATATTTTTTGGTCTTCACTATGTTGCCCAAGGTGGGCTCCAGTTCCTGGGCTCAGGTGATCCCCTGGCTCACGACACCGCTCCCGGGCCCAAATTTACCATCTGAAACTGTACAATTCAGTGGCATTTAGTTCATTCATAATGTGCAACCACCGCCCCATTTAGTTCCAAAATATTTTTCATTCCCCTCCTCCAGCTCCCTGTAACCACAATTTACCTTCCAGCTCTGTGGGCTTGCCCAGTCTAGGTGTTTCACGTAAACGCAGGCCTACAACACGTGGCCTTTGTGTCTGGGTTCATTCACTCAGCACAATGTTTGCAACTTTATCCTTTTTTCTTTTTTTTTTTTTGAGACAGTCTTGTTCTGTCTCCTGGGCTAGAGTGCCGTGGCACCAGCCTAGCTCACAGCAACCTCAAACTCCTGGGCTCAAGCGACCCTCCTGCCTCAGCCTCCTGAGTAGGTGGAACTACAGGAATGTGCCACCATGCCCGGCTAATTTTTCTATTTTTAGTAGAGGTGGTGTCTCCCTCTTGCTCAGGCTGGTCTTGAACTCCTGACCTCAAGTGGTCCTCAGCCTCCCAGAGTGCTAGGATTACAGGTGTGAGTCACCCCACCAGGCCAGTACTTTATTCTTTTTAAAAAATTTTACTGTGGGCCGGGCGCGGTGGCTCACACCTGTAATCCTAGCACTCACTCTGGGAGGCTGAGGAGGGCGGATTGCTCAAGTTCAGAAGTTCGAAACCAGCCTGAGCAAGAGCGAGATCTCGTCTCTACTATAAATAGAAAGAAATTAATTGGCCAACTAATATATATAGAGAAAAAATTAGCTGGGCATGGTGGCGCATGCCTGTAGTCCCAGCTACTCGGGAGGCTGAGGCAGCAGGATCGCTTGAGCCCAGGAGTTTGAGGTTGCTGTGAGCTAGGCTGACGCCATGGCACTCACTCTAGCCTGGGCAACAAAGCGAGACTCTGTCTCAAAAAAAAAAAAAAAAAATTTTACTGTGGTAAAATATACATATCATAAAATTTACCATTTTAACCATTCGTAAGTATACAAATTGGTGGCATTGAGTGTTACCATCACCATTATCTATTTTCAGAACTTTTTCATCATTATCCCCAACAGAAACTGTAACCATTAAACAACTCCCAGCATTCCCCAAACCCCTGGTAGCCTCTGGTCTATCTTCTGTCTCTATGAATCTGCCTTTTCTATGCATGCAGAATAAGCAGAATCATATAATATGCCAGATGCCATATAATATGCCATATAATAAGCCAGATGCCTTTTGCATCTGGCTCAGCATGTTTTCCAGTTGCACCCACATTAAATGTCTGTCGGCACTCCATTCCTTTTCATGCTGAATAACATGCCATCCATTCACTATTTTTATTCTATGAACAATGATTGATAGCTTTATTTACGGGGGGGCCTACAATGTGCCGGACACTTTGCAGTTACTTCATTTATTTTATTTATTCCACTTATTTATAACCTAGTGACCTAATGGCTCCTGTTGTACAGATGAGGAACCTAAAGGCCAGAGGGGAACAGTGACCTTCCCAAAGGTCACAGAGCTGGCTAGTGATTAAACCAGCGCTAGAACCCTGTGTTGTGTGGAGTCACAGGTGCCGCCTATGGGGCTTGAGAACAGTGGAGACAAAGAGGGCCGTGGGCAGGAAGCCAGGAGAAGCTCAGCTGGGGCAGACCGCCACTGTGGGGATGTGACGGGGACGGAGGAGGCAAGGGAGGCCCCACCATACAGCTTCTCCCCTCCACCCCTCTCCACCCCAGCCAGGGTCAGCACCATTCAACTATGGCACTTGCCTGCCTGCACTTTAAGCCATGTCTTTGACTCCCCCATAGCAAAAGCTGAGGTGTCTGGTATCGTCTGCAGCACAAGCCCAAGACCCTAAGGGAACGCTTGGGGCTGGCCACCCTTTTACCTCGAATCTCTGTGTTGCTCCACTCCTGCTCCTCTGCCCAGCCCGGCTAGCCTTCCTTGGCCTGGCTCTCCCGCACCCCAGCACAGCCCGACCGACCTGTCCCCCCGCTAACCCAGCTGGGGCCTGGCACCAAGCAGAGCTATATCTGGCCTTCATCCAGAGGTCAAACTGTCCAGGGAGGGTGTGGGATTGAGGTTGTTTTTGCAAAAGAGGCTTTCTTTACCCAGACTCATTCCAGAGGGGTTATCAGAATGGAGGTAGCTTCTAGCTTCTTATTCACATTTCTTATAGCACCTCTTCCCCACCACACGCACACTCACACACACCCTCGCCTTCTCCCTCCCCACGCCTCCTCCTCTCCTTTGGAACTGGAACCCTCTCTGTTCTCCCTGCCCCGTCCTCCCACCTGCTGTGAACAGCCTCCAAGGAAGACATAACCATTTAGAGTTTCAGCAGCATCTCCAGGAGCCTGGGGTACAGAGGCGGCTTGAGGTTGGGGTGATGACGGACTGGCTGTTCTAGGGAGGCAGGTCCTTCTGCCCCCGCGGGCTTCCTGCTGAGGGAGCACTGCTGGAGAACGCTGCGCACGGGTCTGGGTGCCCACCACGGCTGCCTGCCGCCCGTCCAGAAGCTCTTCTAGGTGTGTCTAGGTCTGCTCTTCCTCTTCCTTACCAAGGTTTTGCCAGGTCGTGCCTTGGAAAGATGGTAGAGGGGCAAGACAGCCCGGTCCTTTATGAGGGTTTGGTAATCCCTTATGAGGTCCTGGCTCAGGGGCGCACTGGGCAGTAAGGCCAGCCTCAGCACCTTCTCCTGGTAGTGAGGCAGAGGGTTTGGGCAGGGCCAGCCCATAGCTAAATTATTGGGAAGTGGGTTGGGCATCAGCTGGAGGCCTTGGGGTTCAAACCTCCCACCAGCAGATATGTGTCGGTACCTGTTGGGGGCAGGGGTGTGGAGAGAACAGAAAGTCAAAGGTGAGATCCGGGCGCGGTGGGGAGGGTGTGAGAGGCAAGGCTGGCGCTGCTTTCTACCCCTAGCGAGGGAAGGACACTGATCTACGCCTTTGGCCTGCACCCTGGTGTGTGTGTTGACATTAGGCTGGTGAATTAGGTAGCTAGTAACCTTTCCATCTCTTTGACATGTTGTGTATGATATCACGATCTAGATTCTACGTATCCTCCAAGTCCCCCTTTCTCTGCTAATGGGAAGACCAGTGAACTCAGTCAAGTGGATTCCAACCTAGATCAGTTGCACTCCAGAAGCCCTGCTTCCTCTGCCATCACACACATTTACTGAGTGCTTACTGTATGCTAAGCACTGTGCTAAGCTCTTTTTATAGATAATTATATTTTTCTTATACTGCCTTCATAGGACATCACATTTTGTTAAAGTTGTTTGAAGTTTGTTGAACTTGTTTGGCTCCTCAATTAGACGAGAGGGGAAGTGGAGCAGGGTAATTAAGAACCAGCTCTGGGCCAGGCATGGTGGTTCACGCCTGTAATCCTAGCACTCTGGGAGGCCGAGGTGGGAGGATCACTCAAGGTCAGGAGTTCAAGACCAGCCTGAGCAAGAGTGAGACCCCGTCTCTACTAAAATTAGAAAGAAATTAATTGGCCAACTAAAAATATATAGAGAAAAAATTACCCAGGCATGGTGGCGCATGCCTGTAGTCCCAGCTACTTGGGAGGCTGAGACAGAAGGATCGCTTGAGCCCAGGAGTTTGAGGTTGCTGTGAGCTAGGCTGACCCCACAGCACTCTAGCCTGGGCAACAGAGTGAGACTCTGTCTCAAAAAAAAATAAAAAAAAAAAATAAAATATATATATATATTTACAAAAAAAAAAGCAGCTCTGGAGCTTCGCTCCCTGGGTTCAAATCCCAGCTCTACCCATTGTTAGCTGTGTGAAATTGGGCAAGATACTTGCGCTTTCCATCTCAGATGTGTCCCCTGTAAGATGGGGTTAAGGATAGTTCCTAACCAGATGGTCCTGGAGGGTTAGATGAAACAGCTAAGGTGGTTGGAACAGCAGCTAACGTGACTGGAACAGCACTGCAGTCCTGAGGAGTCCTTGGAAACTTACTCCCCTTTGCATGCCTAGTGTTGGCACCTGTTAATCATCAACAATCCTCATAGCAAGGACGGCAGAGAGAAGCCTCAGTCCTGGTTAATCTCTCAAAGTTACCAGCCTTTGGTGTCCTTTTTATTAAAGATTAAAAATCTCCACAGCCTTCCCCTCCAATCCTCAATGTTTCGGTTAAAGCCCTTGGGATTGCCATTTGAGACATTCCCTCTTTATTTCCCTGCCTCCCCGCTTGCCTGTTATTTCAGCCCAGTGCCTCCGCTGGGACAGCAGGGAAATATCTGTGAGTTCCCACGAAGGCAGGTGGGGAGGAGCTGCAGGGCTCTCCAGCTGCTCCTTTCAGTTCCTGTCTGCTCGGACCACTCAACCTGCCTGCAGGGCTCTAGCCCCTCCTTTTTAACTGCCAGGTTTTACCCTTGCAGCCCCGAACCTTGGTTTCCCCATGAAGCCTTCCTGGGCAGGGACATTCCAGCTCACTGTAGTCCGTCTGTTCTGAATTTCTGTAATAAGTTCGAATTTTTGTTTTCAGTTCCTTTACATATTCACTAACCCACTTTTCCCTCACCTGGTGAGGTAGCTATCTATGATTTCCACTTCATCAATCATGGAATCAAGGCTAGAGAAACTAAGGGTCCAGCTTTCATTTCAGTTCTTTCCATTAATAATTGATTTCCTTATAATACTCACTGTCACCAGCCATGGTGGCACATGCCTGTAGTCCCAGCTACTCGGGAGGCTGAGGCAGGAGGATTGCCCAAGAGTTCTGGGCTGTAGTGCACTATGCCAATCAGGTGTCCGCACTAAGTTTGGCATCAATATGGTGACCTCCCAGGAGCAGCAGACCACCAGGTTGTCTAAGGAGGGTTAGACCAGCCCAGGTTGGAAACAAAGCAGGTCAGAATTCCCATGCTGATCAGTAGTGGCATCTCATCTGTGAATAGCCACTGTACTCCAGGCTGGGCAACACAGCAAGACCTTATTTCTTAAAAAAAAAAAAAAATTAAAAAAACCCAAAACACTCTTTCTTTGTCTCACATTTTGAATACTTTGTACATGTAGACAGATTTTGATAGCTATCTTTTCTTTCTTTTCTTTCTTTTCTTTCTTCAGGGACAGGGTTTCACTCTGTTGCCCAGGTTGGCGTGCAATGGCATGATTATTCCTCACTGCAACCTTGAATTCCTGGGCTCAAGTGGTCCTTCTGACTCAGCCTCCCAAGTTTCTAGGATTACAGGTATATGCCTGTGCCGGGCTGATTTTAAAAAATATTTTGTAGAGATGTGGTCTTGCTATGTTGCTCAGGCTGGTCTTGAACTCCTGTCTTGAACTCCTGGCCTCAAGCAATCCTCTTGCCTCTGCCTCTCAAAGTGCTGGGATTATAGGCATGAGCCACTATGCCTGGCTGGTAGCTATCTTTTCATAAGCTCCTGGTGGGTTGGGACTGAATCACACTTCTCTGCATCCCCAGTGCCTAGCAGGTATTAAGTGCATAGTTGTGGCCCCAAAATTTTAGCTAAATAATTCAGTACCTCAATTCGCTGTCCTTCCCTAGCCTCCACCCCACCCACCCTTCCAGCTACACTTAGGGGTTTTCAGACGACCAGAAGTGGAAAGGTCAGAGAAACCAGAAACAGGAACCAGAGGGAGGGGGTGCCTGCACACAGCAGGCTGGTGAGCCTCCAGGGAGGCACATATCTTACTTCTTGAAGTTTGCTGGTGGCAGGATGTTGCCGTGGGCATCCAGTGGAGGTGCCCTTGCCTCACTCCTCAGCTTGAGCTTCTCCACCTCCTTCAGCTCCGTTGTCACCCTGAAAATCACCTGCTTCTTCCTATTCATGTCCATGAAGATGGGAGTAGAGTGGATGAAGGTCAGGAAGTTGTTTTGCCCCATCAGGGAGGGAGGGGGGATGGGGGGCTTGGCTGGCGGCTGGCGGTGGGCATTGGAATTGGTCAGCCAGCGCCAGACGTTGCTGTCATAGGGCCGGTCGGGCCTCAGGGGGAAGGTGGGGGGCAAACGCCCCACGTCGAGCCACGTGTGAAAGCCCCAGGTGTGCTCGGCCGTGTCCTTCCAAGGGTGGATTAGCCGATGCCGCACCTTGGACTTCATGTCTGTGCAGGGCGGCAGCTTCAGGGCCAGCTGGTGGTGGGCCTGCCGGCGGAAGCCAGGGAACTCCCAGGACTCACCAGGGCGGAAGAACTCACTCTGAGCCCACGTTTGGGAGGTCGGCAGGGACTCATGTGCCTGGACCATCTGGGGAGACAAGAGCCAGTCTGGGGATGGTTGTGCCAGCAGGGTGCAGGGGTGGTGAGGTGAAGCCAGAGAAGACAAGCCATCAGCCTCCTCCAGCCTGGGTCCTCACCCGGACGCTGACAGCGGCAGGGAGTCACCTCTCTGCCCCTTCCCGCCCTGCTCCGTGTCACTCACGGATCTCTCATCTTTTATCTTGGCTTTGATTTCCCACCCTCTGTCCTCAGCTTTCACTCTTTGCCTTGCCCCCCTTCTCCATTCTGGTGCCCGCATATGCCTGCCGGGTCCGGCGCTCCTCAGAGGGCCCGCCGGGCCTGCAGGAGTCATGCAGGGAAATGTGCCACAGACAGCTCAGTGTAGACGCCCATCTTCACGTGCTCCTGTTCCTGGTGACATGCCAGGAAAGTCCTCCAGAAAACGGGGGCTGGGTGTTTTTCCATCCCGGTGTCCTCTTGTTACTCTGTCATCAGTGTTTTCCCCTCACTTCTTATGAAAACGCAAGTATAGAAAGCACCTAGAATGGCAGTTCCTTCCGTGTCTGCACCCTGCTCCTCATGAAACATGCAGCTGCAAGTAGGTGTTGACACTGAGCTAAATACTTAGTGCATCTCACTTAACCAGCACAACTCCGAGCAAGTATTGCTATTGTCCCCATCTCAAAGATGCAAAAAGCGAGACACAGGGAGGGTAAGTAACCCACACAGGGTGCCAAGTGAGTGGCAGCTGGGTCTTAAGCCGTCCATGCTCCTACTTGGCATGCTGTGCTCTGTGAAACGGCCTTACTCAGCACAGTGCCTGCCTTGTGGCCTGGCTGTGACAAAAATGCATCCTTTAAAATTTCTTCTCCCTCCTTACCACTCCTGGGACTTTCTTGAGCCTGGTCCCCTCTGCCATTTCTGTGGTGGTCTAACCAGGCATCTCCTCTGTTCTAGCTTCATGTTCCCATCATTACAGAACAGAGGGAAGACAGTGGAAAGTTTACATGCCAGGAGGCCTGCTGCCCAGGAGAAAGCATGGCCCACCACAGGACAGTCAGTAGCCCAGCAGGGTGCAAAAAGGTAGGCTGCCATGAGCCACCCCCTACCTGTAGGAAAGGTTCTTTGACATGAGGTAGAGTACTGGGCCCTTTGAGTGATCTTTGCAGGTTACTAGCCATTCTTCTTCTGGGCCTCAGAGCCAGGAGAGAGGCTCCCTTCCCCAGGAGGGGAAGCCCTTTCTGGCACCATTGTTTGCTGCTGGGGTTGCTATGGTGATGCTGCCTGAGAGGTAACGCAGGGAGGCCTTTACCACCCTTACATGTCATTGGAGACTCTTTGGTCCCTGAGGGCCCTAGTGGCATTTCAGGGTAGACAGGCAGGGGATAGTACTGTCTTGTAAATTCTAACCGGGAAAGATGGTAACAGGAGCAATGTCTGGGACCGGATTGCCCAGGAAGGCTCCAGGTGAGCCTCCCAGGCCTCCATGTGAGCAGTGGAGGGGGGAAGGAGGCACCAGGATCGGGCCCCATCCTTCTGTGATGTTCCAGGGGCCTGTGCCTCCTGGGTTTCACTGAGGAGCCTCCAAAGGCTAAGTTAACCAGCAAGGAGGGAGGTTCCAAGGAACAAAGTCACGGGAAAGCTATTTCTGTGTGGGGAAAGAAAGCATGTGTGCCTGTGCAGACTGCGGGAGGGAGGGGTCCTGGAACAGCCTGTGCGTGCTCCCTCAAGTGCTTCTTCCGGTTGCTTCAGGCTTTGCCTCTTCCCAGTCTCCATGGTCTCCGTTATCACCCCCTTTCTTTTCCAACTCCTCCTCGTACCTTAGGGACCAGACACTAACAGACTGAGACCAGTACTTCCACCCTGGATTTTATTGAGCAGGTAGTTGCAGTAGTGTTCTTGGGCTGGCTCACGTTCACGCGGTCAGCTGGGCCTAGGGTGGCTCTTGGCAAAGCTGAGGTGCAAGCTAAGGAAGCCAGGCAGGTCAGGGGCCCTTCCAGCCTTCTCAAGCCTCTGCCTGAGTTCTCATCAATGCTAGTCTCCCTGGCATGATTAGGGACATTATCAGAGAAATATCTAATGGGGGCACATCTGGGTACCCACACTCTTTGCTTCAGATGCATCCATCTCCCCGCCCTATATCCAACTCTCGACCCAATACAAAAGACCTTTCTAACCAGGATTTCTTCGTGCAGGAAAGTATGCTTGGAAACACAGGGAGGTGGGAGGGAGGAGCAATAAAAAGGACGCTGGCAAGCAAATCTGCTTGTCTGGGTATCTACAATAAAGAACCCTTGATCCAGGGACCTTGGCCTGGAAGAAAATGTGTACTGCAGGTCCTCCCTTGTCTAAGAACTAAAAGCAAGGAACAAAAGTAAACAGAAATCCCTGGTCATCCTACCCACTTTCTGGCAGTCTCTAGATAATGATCTAAGGAAATAAGCTTACATTTATAATTAGAGGAGAATTTAGAGAATTTACACTATTTACAAGAGCCACACTGCAAGGATCAGGGAAGGTGAGAGACTGCTGGACACAGAACGGAAACAGTTTGGGGAGTTCCTAATCTCTTGTCATTGCTGCCATTGCCATTCCTACCCTTTAGCTCCTGGCAGGGAGAGTAGAGGAATCGGATTCTCTTGGGAGCATAATAAGGTCCCAGCAGCAGCCAGGGCATGAGTGCTGCCTTGGCATAATCAGGCAGGGTAGAGTGAGGAGGAGCGGGACGGCCCCCGCCTGCTGTCCTCACTCGGAGGCTTGGGGTGCACAGAGCCTTGGACTGCCAAGCCACATGAGCTCTGGGCATGGTGGACAGTTTGAACACAAGGGCAAGGCCAGGTCTCTACCGTAGCTCAGGAATGAACTGGGACCAGCTGATGCCGTCAGGGCCCAGTGGGTCCTCCTCCAGGCCAGGGAAGCTGATGTCCAGCAGGATCTTGCTGAGGCTGTCATTCATTGTGTCCAGAACCAGGCCTTCTGTCAGGGAACGATTGGCTGAAACGCTGGGAGCCTGTGGCTCTGGGGGGCCTGGCTTGGGGACCTCGGTATCTGTGGGGCAAGAGCTGCCAAAAGGGTCAGAGGGGAGGTCAAAGGGTTCTGAATTGAGGAGCTCTCGGGGTGAGTCAAAGAGGGGAACACTTTTCAGTGGGGTGGTGCTGAGATCCATCAGCCCCAGGGAGTCAGGCAGGGGGCCAAAGGCACCATGGGGGGTTTGTACTGGGCTGAAATCCAGCCCTCCCACTTTGGCTGGGGGTGTGAGCTTCCAGGATTCAGGGGTTCTGGGGAGGACAGATTTGCTTGGGGTAGAGGAGATGGGCAAAGTCTCCTTAATGGGTGTCTTAAAAGGTCCTTCTTCCTCCTGGGAGTAGCCAAGCTGGGCGGCAGGCTCAGAGGAATCTGCAAGGAAAGGAAGCTCTGTGGCGCGTTGGGAAGTGTTGGGGTCCTCTGAGAAGAGCAGCTCAGGCTCATCGAGGCAGGGAGGCAGCAGATGCTGTTTCCTTCGAGACCGGCTCATCTCCCTCCTCTCCCTGCGTTTGATCACAAGCATTTCTGAGACACACTGGGCTGGGGACTTGATTCTGTTGTAGGACTTCTTGGACTTTGGGGTGGGAGAGTGGGACGAGTCCTCCCAGGAGTGAGATGATTCCTCTTTGAAAGACGGGGACAGGGAGGGCCACTCTTCCAAGGGAGGGCTCTCCACTTTGATGGGTCTCACTAAGTGCAGTGTTTCCTCCCCAGGCTGGATTTCTTCCT
Source organism: Mirza zaza (assembly GCA_008750895.1). Lineage (NCBI taxonomy): Eukaryota > Metazoa > Chordata > Mammalia > Primates > Cheirogaleidae > Mirza > Mirza zaza. The sequence continues at coordinate 20,121 of VSMD01026091.1, forward strand.
CCTTGATGGACTGAACTGGAAGCAAAGAAGACAGCCCTTCTCCAAGCAGGAGCTTCTCCTCTTTCACTGGTCCTGCAGTGGGGAGACTGGCTACCCCCTCATCAGCTAGCAGCACCTGAAAGGGAAGCAGAGATAAGGTGAGAAGGGGCTCTAGAGGGCTTGCAGTCAACTCACTGTCACCAGGCAAGACACGAAATCAGGACGACAATAAGTGCCATACTGAAAACGATGTTCTTTTTGTCTTTTTAAAGTCTTTAAAGTATATTAAATATGAAAATATACTATATGATGAAGGTGGTAATTCAATTCCAGGGGTAAATGATGAGAGTATATAATATGGTGCTGGCATAATTAGTATCCATCTAAGAGAAAATAAAATTGCATGCCTATCTTATACCATATACAAAGATTTACACATAAAAATTAAAACCTTAAAACCATACAAATCCTGTAAGAGAATCTAGGAGACTATATGTACAATCTGAGAGTAGGGGTGACCTTCTTAACCAAGACTGGAAACTCAGAAGCTGTAAAAGAGAAGAGAGACATATTTGACTATATAAAAACATACAATTTTACTATGGCAAGTGATACCATAAACAAAGTTAAGAAACAAACAATAGAAGTAGAAAAATATCTCCAGCATAAAAGACAGAAAGGGAATATTTTAACAACAAAAAGCTCTGACAAATTAGTAACAAAACCTTATGGAAAAATGGGCAATGTCCATACATAGTCAAGTCATAGAGGATAATTCCAAGTGATCAAACATAAAGAGAAGGCACTCAAACTTACTTATAAAGATAAAATTATAAAGGAGATATAATAATTCATATACATTAAATTGGCAAATATTAAATAAACTTGTAATATCAACTGCTGGCAAAGGTATAGATCTTGTCACATATTGCTGGTTAAAATGTGAATTATTACAGCTTTTCTGGAAAGCAATCTAGCAATTTAGTAGAATTTAAAATACATTTTCACTCAGAAATCTCACAACTGGGAATCTATCCCATAGAAACAAAAGTACTAGGGCCGGGCGCGGTGGCTCACACCTATAATCCTAGCACTCTGGGAGGCCGAGGTGGGTGGATTGCTCGAGGTCAGGAGCTCGAAACCAGCCTGAGCAAGAGCGAGACCCTGCCTCTACTATAAATAGAAAGAAATTAATTGTCCAACTAATATATAGAGAAAGAACTAGCTGGGCATGGAGGCGCATGCCTGTAGTCCCAGCTAATTGGGAGGCTGAGGCAGAAGGATTGCTTGAGCCCAGGAGTTTGAGGTTGCTGTGAGCTAGGCTGACGCCACGGCACTCACTCTAGCCTGGGCAACAAAGCGAGACTCTGTCTCAAAAAAAAAAAAGAAAGAAACAAAAGTACTAGGAAGAAAGATACTTGCAAAAATATTTATTGCAACGTCATTTATAGGGCAAAAAACTAAAAACAAAATGTGCCTATAAAAGTGAAATTGTTGAAAATTTTGTGGTATAGCCACATCATGGAATATTATATAGAGATTAAAAAACAATGAATGAGAACTATGCTAAGTGACTTGGAAAAACTTCCATGAGGTATTTATTGTTGAGTTAGAAAAAGACAGATGTACAAGTGTGTGCAACATGATCACATTTTCAATGTTCTTTTTTTTTTTTGAGACAGAGTCTTGCTTTGTTGCCCAGGCTAGAGTGAGTGCCGTGGCGTCAGCCTACCTCACAGCAACCTCAAACTCCTTGGCTCAAGCGATCCTGCTGCCTCAGCCTCCCGAGTAGCTGGGACTACAGGCATGCACCACCATGCCCAGCTAATTTTTTCTATATATATTAGTTGGCCAATTAATTTCTTTCTATTTATAGTAGAGATGGGGTCTCGAACTCCTGAGCTCAAACGATCCGCCCACCTCGGCCTCCCAGAGAGCTAGGATTACAGGCGTGAGCCACCGCGCCAGGCCATTTTCAATGTTCTATGTGTTGTATGTGTGCATATAAAATGGCTATTGCTATATATATGCATATTATACTAAGAGCATGGATAAAATATGGAAGAAAGCATGCTAAATCGTCAACATGTGTTATCTGGGGAGCAGGGGTGATATGGGTGGGGGTGGGAAGGAAAGAGAGAGGAGAGCCAAAAAGGAAAAACGGGCAGGGGAAAGAACCTACTGCATTAAAACCAGAACAGTGTACATGCTACAATCACATTAATGCATCTATGCAAAATTATGTATGGTATATATAATTTTTTTTTTATCATTTCACAGATGCAATGTATATATAATTTTATATATATTTTAAAAAATTTTAAATTAAAAAAATAAAAGCAAACCCAAATCACTCTAAACTCCAGAGTCCATGCTATTTCCATCTCACTGGAGGGGGCAGGAGGAAGCCCTTCACTTTGGTTTCGTGTCAGCCCCTGTTCACAGATCCCTCTCTGCAGGGTTATGTGCAGATTTGATGGGTATCTCAGTATGGTCTAAACTTACCCTCCCACCTTCCCCTCAATTGGCAATTTACAGAAATATTTAAATTGTCATACCTGGGAGTGCTACTGCCATCTAGTAGGGAGGACAAGGGATCCTGCTAAACACCCTTTAATGCACAGGACAGCCCTCCACTGCCACCAAAGAATCATCCAGCCCTAAATGTCAGTATGACTGACGCTAAGAAACCTGAGCTAGCCTGACCCAGTCACGCTACTACTACCAGGTGCAAACTGGCATTTCCTGCCTCCATGGCACTGCATATTGGCAGGCTCTCCCACACCTATTTGCTTCCCCAAACCTGCTTCTCTCTAAGACCTCCCTCCCCTGTGAACTCTTCCTTAGCCAGCCCGGCCCATCTATCACAATCGCCCTTGTCTGAATTTGATAAACTCGTCAGCCCTTGATGGGCCTTCTGACACCACTTACACTGTAATCCAAATTCCTTTTCAGCTCTTATAATGCTATTACATTCTTCTATGTTTTCATGCCTTGTCTACCCAACTAGATTTATAAGCTTCTCAAAGAACACTTAGCAGAGAGCTTTGCAAGCTGGAGGCCCACATTTCTAATCGACTGGAATCTCCCTTCAGAGAAAAGGCAAGGACGCTCACCTTGGGGGCGATGCGGACTCGCTTGCTATGGCGGGCGAGCTCCGAGCTCATGAGGGAAGCCGCCAGGGGCAGCGGCACCTTTACTGAGGGCTGCAACACCAGTGACTGATTCACTGGGAACTGGATGGGCACCAGGTATGAGCTGACCCGCGGTAGCAGTGGCTTCATCTTCCGCCCTAGAAGGGAACAGCAGTGATCAGGAGCAGGGGACCAGGGTGCACCCTCCTCAATCTCAGGAGCTTTGCTCTCCTTCTCTGGGCTCAGATCCCTTTGAGCTGGGAACAGCATCCTGGCATCTGATTCCCTGAAGATATGCCCCCCAAGCAAGGACCAGGCCTGAGGCCCACTCTGCCATACTAACGTGCGCCCAGCGGGAGTTCCGTTTTGATGGTCACATTCCGGCGGAGCTCAGGATTGGGTCGTTTCTGCTGCTGTTTGTGGCAGACGGAGAGAGAAAGAAACCTGGGTTAATAAGGTAAGGGGGAAGGCAGAACCCCACCAGCTGCTCTGGCACCGTGGGGTGGAGCTAACCAACAGCCCAGAGAGAAAAAGCCGACCTGAGGGGGTAGATGCAGCTGAGCAGTCTCCAAAGCCGTGGTTAGTGGGAAGGTGGACAGCGTACAGACAGATGGCGGCAGGGCAGTGCTACCGCCTCACCCGTGTGTCCTCACCACCCCCAAAGGATGCTAAAGCAGGTAGCTATACAGGTGGCAAAGAAAAGCCAGGTAGAAAAGTGAGCTTCATCAACGGCTGCTACGGCATGCTCTCTGCCATGCCCTGCTCTGCTCAGCCAACTTTGAGATGCCTGGTGGGATGGGAAGAAGTGGGCACACGCCCAGCAACCTCGAGTTCTCACTCCAGGAGCCACAGGATGCTCTGTGTTGAGGGCTGGCAGCCACACGGTGGTAGGCTCCCTTCCCCACGTCACATCTTATCTCTGTCCACTAAAGCCATGCTGAGCAGTGAAAGGAAAACAAGGCCAAGCCCCAAGCCAGACGGAAAGAATCTTACTGATTCCAAGTGCTCGGGCAATTGTGGAGACCCTGGGTCCAGTGGCTGGTGGCGGCCAGGCATTGTGGGAGAGAAATGAGATGAAGTTACCACCAATGTGGTCAATCTGACCAGACTGGGAAGAACATCTATTCCTGACTGATGCCAAGGGACACCCCAGACAACTGTCCCTCCCAGGAGAAGGGTTATAGCTATCAGCAGCATTACAGACACTCTAAAATCCCAAGACAATACTTTCTGAAAAGGTGTTCTGTGGCTCTGCTTCTGGTTTTCAGCCTAAAGAAGGACTTTTTTAGAACATGGTTTCCCAGATTTTCTCTGTAAGAATCACCTGAGATGCCTGTTAAAAATACAAATTCCCAGGCCCATCCCAGGCCACTGAATCAGGAGCCCCAAGAGAGGAGCCTGGAAAACTGTATTTTAACAAGTGTCCCAGGCAATTCTTACTCACAGGAAAGTTAGGGAAATGCTGCCCTGGGAAGTCCTCTCTTTGGGATTATAATAGTCCTCTCTATGCACCGGTCTAGCACAAAAGTGTGATCTTTGGTATCTGTTCATTGTACTTAATTCAGTGAGTTTTGTGCAAGTCACTAATTGGCTAGCTGGCTTCTAACTCTTCCCTGATCAAATGAGAGTATCACAAGGAGAGCTTGTTTCTTTTTAAGATGGCTACTATGACATCCACTTCTGGCCCTATTTAGATGAAACCAAGACAGTCACCTTAAACACCTGGTCCAATGTTAAGTAGCGATTGGCACTAGGGTGAATGGTCCAGAAAGAAACCTTGCCATTGGCAGACGTCTCCCGAACAAACATGTCGTGGAGAGAAAGGTTGTGGCGAATGGAGTTCTGGAAGGAAAGACAACCAGTTATCAGCCATTTTGTCTTCAGAAACATCACTTTTGAAACAAATGGGGAAATAAGCCTCAGGCTTCTCCCACTGTGCTCAGCACAGGCTTTATCTGGTATCCTTGTAACCTTGCCTGTTGGCATCTCTCTTCCTGACACTCCACCCTGCAGAGCTATCTGCCTCAGCCATGAACCCATCTATTCTACAGGGTGCCATCCTTAGGGTGGTGACAAAAGAACTCCCAGGATAGCTGTCAGAGGTTGGGAGAGGGGAGTGAGGCTGTGAAGCCGTGATCAACAGCAAGATAGGTGGGGGAGAGAAATTAAGAAACCAGGAAATTAAAGTGACACAAGAGTATGAAGTTAAGAGTTCTACCGTGGTGAAAACAAAGCAGCCCTGGCTGGGAAGCGAGAACCCGTCAGACCTCCTTGGTGCTCTGACACTGACAAACCATGTGAGCTATACTGGCTCCCACGCATCTCAGTGTTCCCATGAATAAAACAAAAGGTAGATCCCTGCCCACTAGAAATGATATTTGATGTTATAGGAGATGAATCTTGGGGCATGATGCTCACAGTGTTTTTCTTTTTCTTCAAGATCTTTTACTGAGATTATCATATTATACTTAGCTACTCTACCTGCTGGTATCTAGGCCCGCTGCTCAATGTAGCACGAAAGAGGGCTTGGGTGCTAGCTACACTGAAGACTCTCCATAAACCTTAGGTAGTAACCTTAGGTAGTAAGGATGAAGTGTTTACAGAGCTCTATTAAAAATTTTGCCTGGATTCAATCAGATCGGGTCACAATCCACAAGACACATTTGTTTATATTTCTAGCATCCTTTGTACTTATCTGCTGCCCTGGCTAAAAACTGCAGCACAGCACCAGAGACAAACTGTCAGGCCAGAGTCACCTTGACTTTGGTCGTTATGGGACATATTACCTTCCAGCCTGGCTTGGCAATGTGCTTAAAATAGGGGAAGTGGTCCTCAATCCAAGTGTAGATGTCTTTCAGGGTCATGCGCTTCCTCTCAGTGCTGTTGATGGCGAATTGTATCATGGCCATGTAAGAGTAGGGCGGCCGCTCAGACACAGAGTCCTGCCAGGACGTCGATGTTTCTGAGGTCTCCTCAACCTGAGGGTTATGAGAAGCCAAAGGGAAAGAAAAAGGAATGACACAGAAGAGTTCACAAGAACCATCCCCTTGAAGAGCTGGGCCCCTGAAGAACATCCCCCGAGAGACCTTTATCCCACAGAGTACAAGAAACAAACTCATTGAGACCACTATTTCAGAAAATAAAATTTTAGGATTGGGATAAATCTTGGAGATGATCTAGCCTAGACCCCAGCCAATAAGGAACTGTTTCTCTGTCATCATTCATTTTGCTGACGATATTATCTAATAATAAGAGAAAGGCCAGTCCCTTCTAGTTGAAACTTCTCAGGAGAGTTTGGGTATATACTTTGATTCTCAAAACATTTATACTAAAACCATGCTGATTTTTCGGACTCGATGGTCAAGAGACCTAGGTCTTAGTATCATTTCTATTCCTGATGTGATGTGAATAAACCCATCTCATTTCAATGCTTGTTAGAGAGAAACATTCCCAAGAGTATGGGATGGACAAACGTCTGCAAAGTATACGTTTTGCTAAGTCTTAGGCAAAGATCTGGTCATTCACATTTTTAAAAATTGAGATATTACTTTATAAAGTACACAAATTTTAAGTACACAGCTCAATTAATAATAACTTATGTATACATGCATGTACATTTTCACTTTTAAAGGTTGTTGAGGCCAGGCATGGTGGCTCATGCCTTTGGCTCATGCTCCTAGCATTCTGGGAGGCCAAGGTGGGCGGATCGCTCAAGGTCAGTAGTTCAAAAACAGCCTAAGCAAGAGCGAGAGCCCATCTCTCCTAAAAAAATAGAAAGAAATTAATTGGCCAACTAAAAATATTTAGAAAAAATTAGCCGAGAATGGTGGTGCAGGTCTGTAGTCCCAGCTACTCTGGAGGCTGAGGCAGAAGGATCGCTTCAGCCCAGGAGTTTGAGGTTGCTGTGGGGTAGGCTGATGCAACGGCACTCTAGCCCAGGCAACAGAATGAGATTCTGTCTCAAAAAAAAAAAAAGGTTGAATGAATAACAGGTATATACAATAGAATCTAGATATATGATAATGGCAACTATGAAAAAAATAAAAACACCCAGACTACACAATTGGGTCAGATCAATCTTGATTGCTCAGTAAGTATTTAAAATTCACATTTAACTCACTTTATTTGTTATTAATGTTATATCTTCTAATAAAACTATCTTGTTATATTGTATTCAATTCATACTATTGAGCAGTCTCTTTAAAAATTAAGTGGCTTCCCAAACCTTAGTTTGGGAAGACCTCTTCATTATTTCCTAAATACCTACTAAGAGCAGAAAACTAAACTCAGTGCTGCTGGGAATACAGAGTGAGCCAAGGGAATCCGCCCTCACAGAAATTTCACAGATGCAGGAAAAAAGATCCCAGGCAGAAAAGTAGCTCAAAAGTTATACAGAATAGCACAAAGTAGAATGCTAATACAAGAACTTGGAAATTCTGCTGCAGCGGGCCACTTAATCCATTTCCCATCTTAGAAATTCCCTGGACTGTCTCTGACTTTCTTGGTGAGTGACAGAATAGTTTACCTTAACTTGTCTCTGCTCCAGGTGACAATTCTCCTTTTCCTCCATCTCTTGCTTGATGCCACAGGATCCCAGTCCATCAGAGCTCATCTTTCCAAGCCACTGGATGTTGGTTAAGCTGTTGTCAAGAGTGCAGCCTGCTGCCTCACTGCCTGCTAGAGGGGAAACAATGCAGTGCCCCACTTAGCTCCACCTGATCACATCCAGTAGACCCATCAGAGTTGGTGGTTAGGCATTACCCCTCCAAGACCTTAGGGTCAGAGAACATATGCTAAATCTATTGTGGCTCTAATTTACTCTGCTCCATTAAACATCTCAGGAGAAATTCAGGAGCACAGTTCAAATTACATTTCAATCTGAGCCACACTGAGCCTTAAAGATCAATGAAGGCAACCTTACAAAAGAGCTACTATCTGCACAAAAAGGTCACTTTTCCTCATTTCAGTCTTCTCCTTTATTAAGATGGAGAAAGATTCCTACTTCTTTATATATAGGCTCAGTGGAAAGGGTAAATAGAAATAATAACTCCTTTTCCAATATAAGAAGACAATAGAAATGCTAAATTATAACTGTAACCTTTTCAACAATACCACAAAGTATCCAGGTCAAAGTTTCAGGGTGAAAAAAGACTTTCCCTTGCCTCAGGCTAGATGCCTGTCTGTTGCAAGCAACAGGACTAACTGAGACCTTGCTACGTGAGAGGAAAGGCTGTGCTCCTAACCCCTTGTCTTGCAGACCACATACCACAGCTCTCTCGTCTCTGCCCCAAAAGGGTTCCAGGTGGTCTAGGAAGATTCACATCCCTAGCTGCAGGTTTTGGTCCCAGCGCCTCAGTGATCACTTCTGTCTTCTTAGCATCATTGCAGGTTTGGGCTTGAGGCTGGAGTTCTGGAGGGTGAGTTGGGGCTCCCCCACAGCTGATGAGGATGAATTTGTTGGGCCCACTGCTGCCACTCTCTTTGCCTTTGGCAGTCAATGCTGTGATAATGCTCTGGATATTGGCATTGTTGGGGATGGCCACCACTTGGGTATTGGGCATGGTGGGATGGTTAATAATCTTGATCCCAGCTGGAAACTTGCAGGAGTTTGACTCCGCCACCTCCTTGGAGACCTGTGCTTGACTAGGCTCCTGTTGGGCGGGGACCCTCTTAGGTTCTTCCTTTGATGTTTCACCTGAGGCATTTTGAACAGGAAGGGGCAGCCTCCGTCTTTTGAGAATCAGTGGCCGACGGGGGCTGGTTTTCATTATGAATCTATGTTTTCACTCTCCATTGAGAATCACAAGCATGGACCCTGAAAAGTGCAAGGAGCAGCAGGTTGTCAGATTTGTTAGACTGAAAGGTGTTCCTCTTTATATGGCTAGGTGCATGAGCCAAAGGCCCAGGTGAATGCTCCCTGAGCCTCTAAAAAGAACTCAGTCAATAAGATGAGCCCTATTGATAAAAAAAAAAAAAAAAAAAAAAGCTAAAATTGCAGCAAACAGAAGCAATTCAAAAGGAGAAAGAGGAGCCCAGCATGGTGGCTCACACCTATAATCCTTGCACTCTGGAGGCCCAAGTGGGAGGATTGCTTGAGGCCAGGAGTTCAAGATCCAGCCTAGGCATCTACAAAACATAAGAAAATATTAGCTGGGTGTGGGGGCATGCTCCTGTAGTCCCAGCTACTCAGGAGACTGAGGCAGGAGGATGACTTGAGCCTAGGAGTTGGAGGCTGCAGTGCACTATGATTGTGCCACTGCACTCTGGCCTGGGCAACAGAGCAAGACCCTGTCTCAAAAAAGTATATTTTCGGCCGGGGGCAGTGGCTCAAGCCTGTAATCCTAGCTCTCTGGGAGGCCGAGGTGGGCGGATCGTTTGAGCTCAGGAGTTCGAGACCAGCCTGAGCAAGAGCGAGACCCCATCTCTACTAGAAATAGAAAGAAATTAATTGGCCAACTAAAATATATATAGAAAAAACAATTAGCCGGGCATGGTGGCGCATGCCTGTAGTCCCAGCTACTTGGGAGGCTGAGGCAGCAGGATTGCTTGAGCCCAGGAGTTTGAGGTTGCTGTGAGCTAGGCTGACGCCACGGCACTCACTCTGGCCTGGGCAATAAAGTGAAACTCTGTCTCAAAAAAAAAAAAAAAAAAAGTATATTTTCTTTCACAATTTACAATATATTTATATAATGCCATTTTAGTACTTGCATGTGGTTATACATAATTTACTTTCTAAGCATGCTTTGTTGATTTTAATAGATACATGGAACACTACTACTAAATATAATTGTATAATCCTATTTTGAGGTACTTTGAGATACAGAGGAATTGGCTATTTCTTTTTTTAGGATATTTACTACCTCCCCTCAAATGACCGCACTTTTTTAACATTTGCCATCCACTTAAAGTTCACAGGCACTCCCCACCCTGCAGCCTCCTTTTTCTTTATATCTATGTTTACTTGCAAATCTCAGTTTTACTTTCACCTCTTATCTCTCCAGGCTTCCCTCCCTCCCCTCATCAATCAGTAGATCCTATTCTTTTTCCATAGGATATGTAAGTCTTAATTTTTTCTTCTATTTCCTGACCAGCCTCTTATTATTGCCAATTCTTTCTGGCCCGGAAGACTTCCAGAGTGACTCTTCTGACCCCACCCCCATCCTAAACAGGAAAACCTCACTATTCTCTGGAACCAGGAGAGAGGCCCTGCAAAAGAGTAGGATGGAGGCAGTGTTGCCTAGTGGTGAGAGCGTCTGGGAGTAGGGGAGTGTGTGTGCGGGTTGGTCTTTGAATCAGTGCAGAACGAGCCCAGTCTTCATCCCAGCCAAGTCCGCACTAAGAAAGCAGGCCACCCCAGCCCTCCCGAGCTTGTGCAGAGGTCAAACTTCCAGGGAAGGCGCAAGGGTGCTTTGAGAAGGAAGTGAGAAGGCAAGACCAGGAGGTTGGATGCAGAGAAAATGTGCACCCTCCGCTCCGACCTCCTTCGCGTGTGGCCCCAAATCTCCACTCGTGGCCCGGGCCCCGCTGCTACATGTCGTGACCTCCGCGCCCGAGCCCCTGCCCCCTGCCCCTGGCCAGGCCGGGCCTCGGACTCCATTCCTGCTCCCCGCTCACCTTCGGACTGCAGCCGCCGCCGCCGCCGCCGGGCTGTGGCTCGGAGGGCGGGCTCCGGGCTCCTCCAACCTGGGGCCAAGCCAGGGCCCCGGCAGGGACTCGCGCCGGGCCGGCCGGGTCCCCGGCCGTGCGGGAGGGGTGGGAACCCCGGGGGATCCCGGGAGGGGCGGGGGTCCCGGCCCGGGGCCGGGGGTGGGGTCCGGCACCGGAGCTTTCAGTTTGTTCCGCTGTTTGAAATTGGCGCCGGCGGAGCGTTGCGGTCACGTGACGGAGCGTCGCCAATCGGCGCCGGCCTTGTCTCCGCGTTCCGGGCTCGAACGCTCTGCGCCCTGACAGGAGCCGCGGCCGGGCCTTGCCGGGCGGGTAAGGCGGGCCGCAGGCAGGCTCGTGGGGGAGAGGCGGCTGTGGGGGTCGGGGACGAGCCAGAGGGGCCCCCGCGGCCGGGCTGGGTGAGCGCAGGGACAGTCTGGGGACGCGCGGGAACGGCGCCGGCCGGCCCGGCTCGCTCGGCCTGCTTGCCCTCCCGCTCCCGCCGACCCCGGGGGCACGCCCCTGCCTCCCCTGGGGTTTCTACCCGTTAGTGGTCTGTTTTAGTTGGTGTCCTTCCTGCGGGAGGTTGTTCCCCAGCCAACGATTGTCTCCCGACTAGACTGAGTTCCTTGAGGGCCACGGTGATCTTGTTCCAAGTTTATTCCATCTTAAAAAAAAATACGCACAGTCTTCAAGTACTGACCTGTCTTTTGCTCCCCTCCCAAAACCATGCCTTTAGATATAATACAGTGCTTTATTTATTTACTTGTTCAGTAGATCTTGTTGAGCTACTATGTGCCAGGCACTGCTAGGCCCTGAAGATACAATGGCAGACAGGATTTTCCTTCCCCCGAGCTTACAGTCTAATGGAGGGAGAGAAGAACATTTTCAAAGAATCAGATAAGCAAATGTAGAAATATAACTGTGACCTGACAAATTAGAGGTCACATTAAGGAGTTATTAGGTAGGACAGGAAAGGCGTTTCTTTTCTTTTTCTTTTTTTCTTTTCAGAAAGAACACTCTGGGAGGCTGAGGTGGGTGGATTGCTCGAGGTCAGGAGTTCAAAACCAGCCTGAGCAAGAGCGAGACCCTGTCTCTACTATAAATAAAAAGAAATTAATTGGCCGACTAATATATATATATATATATAAAATTAGCTGGGCATGGTGGTGCATGCCTGTAGTCCCAGCTACTCGGGAGGCTGAGGCAGCAGGATGGCTTGAGCCCAGGAGTTTGAGGTTGCTGTGAGCTAGGCTGATGCCACAGCACTCCACTCTAGCCTGGGCAACAAAGTGAGACCCTATCTCAAAAAAAAAAAAAAAAAAAAGAAATAACAGGGGCAATGCTAATCTCTGTATCATTCCAATTTTAGTATATGTGCTGCGGAAGCGAGCACAGGAAAGGCTTTTCTGATGAGCTGAAGCTTGGTGTGATATCTGATGCCTTTTACAAAAAAGGGAGGGAAACGCTCTTAAGCAGATGGAATCATGTCTGCAAAGGCTGTGTAGCAGAAGAAAGCATGGTGACACAAGGCTGGGCTAAGAGACCTGAATGGAGTGTGGTATAGTTGAAGCGGGAGCCAGAGGAAGCCAGGCCTAACCCATACTGAAGAGTTTTGTCCTTATCCAAAAATTAAAGGAAGCCAATCAAAACTTTAAGTGGAAGTGAGTCCCTGTCAGGTTTGTATTTTTTTTTTTTTTTTTTTTTTTTTGAGACAGAGTCTCACTTTGTTGCCCAGGCTAGAGTGAGTGCCATGGCGTCAGCCTAGCTCACTGCAACCTCAAACTTCTGGGCTCAAGCCATCCTTCTGCCCCAGCCTCCCTAGTAGCTGGGACTACAGGCATGCGCCACCATGCCCGGCTAATTTTTTCCATGTATTTTTAGCTGTCCAGTTAACTTCTTTCTATTTTTGTTAGAGAAGGGGTCTCGCTCTTGCTCAGGTTGGTCTTGAACTCCAGAGCTCAAACGATCCAGATCCATCTGCCTTGACCTCCCTGAGTGCTAGTATTACAGGCGAGAGCCATGGTGCCTGGCCCAGATTTGTATTTTAAAAGGTCCCTCTGCAGGGGGTGCCAGAGTGGATTAGGGTTGACCATTTAGGCTATTGCAATACTCAAGACAAGAATTGCTAGAACTTGAAGAAGGTTGGTGGGGAGAGAAAGAGAGGGAGAGAGCGGAGGAAGAGTGAGGAGGACTTTATTGAAGACATGTTTAAGAGGTAAAACTGACAGGGCTTGATATTGGCTTGGATGGCTGAGGGAAATGTCAAGGTTTTTGGTGCATAACTGAAGGAATGATGCCATTTCTTTCCAGGGCCCTGAAAGATAATCACTTTGGCTGCAGGTAGGGGTAGGGATCCTGAGGGAATGATGGATCATGAGTTCAGTTTTAAACATGTTGAATTTGAGACACGTAGTTGCTATCAAGTAAGCAGTGGGATATATGGATCTTGAGCTTAGAGAATTCTAAGATGAATATCTAAATACTGAAGTCCTCTACTTCAGGTGGTTATTGAAATGTGAACAGATGAGATTGCCTAAGAAAAGTGTATAGAGTGAGAATGACTCCAAAGCACAGCCAGAAGGGAAGGCCTTAGATAGCAGAATGGACTGACCTCTAATAAGAGCAGAAAGAAAGAGGATGTATGCAGATATATATAGGTTTGTATGTTTGATCTCTGGAAAATAAGAATATTTCCTTTGATGTCTTCTGTCCTTTGTATTGTTTGTCAAGTAGGAAGTAAGGCCATTTGTTGAGTAAAAAGGGGTTTCTGAAGTTTTAAGAAAGTAGAAAAGTTTTAAGATAGCCTTTGTGGAAAATGAATTGATCGGCCGGGCGCGGTGGCTCAAGCCTGTAATCCTAGCTCTCTGGGAGGCCGAGGTGGGCAGATCGTTTGAGCTCAGGAGTTTGAGACCAGCCTGAGCAAGAGCGAGACCCCATCTCTACTAGAAATAGAAAGAAATTAATTGGCCAACTAATATATATAGAAAAAAAAATTAGCCGGGCATGGTGGCACATGCCTGTAGTCCCAGCTACTTGGGAGGCTGAGGCAGCAGGATTGCTTGAGCCCAGGAGTTTGAGGTTGCTGTGAGCTAGGCTGATGCCACGGCACTCACTCTAGCCTGGGCAATAAAGTGAGACTCTGTCTCAAAAAA